>JAAAJZ020033240.1:0-10313 GCA_010015985.2 Actinopyga echinites
GTAGGCTAATGGTCAGACATGGTCAGCAGGCCTCAAATGAGAGTTTGATTTATCATGCAGCATTACCCTTCATGAAACAGGGCCTCAATCCTTATCTTAATGTGTGTGGTTGTGAGTCACTTTCACTCATGAAATCAACATCAGTCAGACATGTAAGTGTGCAGGGCTACATTCAACTGTGGGTTGGGGGGGGAGAGGTTGAGCAGTTTTGTCCAAAATTTTGACAACTTTGTCCCCACAAGTTTGCTCAAAGTCACAAAAAAGAAAGTTTTCAGCCTGGATCCTAGCCTCTTGTCTGTAGGCTTATGGTCATACTTGGCTAGCAGGCTTCAGAAGAGAAGGCCTGCACTACATTTTGAACAATAAAGAACAACCATTTCATACAAATTGTATCACAGAAAAGGCTGCAAGCTTCTATATACTTATTTTCTGATGGTATTCATTAAGCAGCAGAACTTCTGCTGAATATCTCATTCCACCTAGATATCAGACCAGTACTTACCCTCTATTACTGTCGTGTGCCCCATGCAATAATCGCCGCAAGCCTCCATTGTGAAATTTGAGTGTGTGAGCAGCTGGCGCCCCCACTGTAGTTATATCATACATGGCATCTAATCAAGAGAAAGGAAATGAGCAACGATAATGAAAATATTCTCTGACCAGGACCAGGTAGGGAAAGGTACCAGCAGCTTGCAGTATCCACTTAATATATATACTTAATATATATACCATTCTAGAAGTTAAGGTTGCCAGTGTGGGAAAATATTGCTGCAATGATTTTCTCAAGTCCTGCAAATGGGAATTCCCCCTCCCTTCCTGCTCTCTTTCATACTGAATTGCTGTTCATTATGTGAAAAACTCCATTGTAATAATAAAAGTAAATACATTGGGTTTACACAGTACCAACACAGGAAACAAATTTGTAGCTCCTAAGGGACCTTAACAAATCAAAATAGCTCACTTACAATCAAAACTACAAGTAAAGAAGTACAAAGAAATAAGTCTTTTCGGTCTCCCTCAAATGTAGAAGGTTCAGGACAGAATCGAATATGGACTGTTAGCTGGTTCCAAAAGTAAGGAGCTGAGAGGGCAAAACGTCTGTTTTTAAGCATTGATTGGAAAGACAGAGGTAGGCTCTTGGCAAAAGAACAAAGGCTATGTGTGGGAGCATGGGGAGAGAGTAAGTTGAGAGATGAAAACAGGTTGTTCCAAATTATGAGCACAGAAAGTGTAAAGTATTTTAAATTTTTTTCTTTCATTTATAGGACGCCAGTGAAGTTCCTTTGAAAAACCACAAAACCCCCTGGTTTAGGAATCTACAAGCCCCAATATTTACCTCCTACCCAGAACCACCTAAAAGGTTACATTTTTCAATACAAAAAAGAAGGATACTCATCAAATTTCCACTATGAGAGTTTCGATGATGGTCAAAGGCTAGGTTGTAGATGGATGGAAGTGGTCGAGGGCAAAAAACCACAAAAAATGTTGAAATATTAACTGTGTAGATACTTTTTGACTGGCAAATACAGAACTGAGGGACACTCTCTGATAGAAGGCTTCCCTCCACTATGCTATCTTTCATTTGCCAGGTTAAATTGCGGGTACGTGAGGGTTACATATATAAATAGGAGGTAAGGAGGGGTAATGTAGATTGGAGATATGTGGTGGCCCCTTCTCTTTCTTTTCACTTTAGGTGCGATCTTTCATCAAAGAAAGCACCTAAATTTTTCACATTATCTGAAGCATAGATTAATGGTGTTGAATGATCTGATAAAATGCAGTTATACTTCTCTCCTGAACGCTTACCTTTACCCCTAACTTCTGCCTGGCTCACTTGCATTGTTTGAAGATGAAGATTTGTTGGGATGAACTCCAAGAATTTTTCACTTTTGTCTATGCTTTTCTTGAACTGAGATTCTGAAACCATAAATGACAGAAAAAAAGGATGTGAATTTACTGTATTCAAAATAAAAAATAAATCAACTCATACACTAATATATTTTAAAAGAAAGACATAACAGATGAAGACTATTAAAACAAAGAAGAGAAATCTCATTTTGGCTTCCATTTTCATCTTTCACGCATGTTCAGTCTTCTCTATGTAAAGCTGAAAAAGTTTAAAAACAGCATGAAACGTTCTCTCCCTTCCGTGACATTTTTCAACATCTCTCATAGCAGTTCCGTTGCTCCTGCTAACTTCAGACTTTGCAATACAGATTCAGTGCTGTCATAGCTATTACTTACCTAACAAAATACTGCATGGCTCATTTTCATCCAATAGCTAGCTACATCATTAAGAATTTTTTTATTTTTACATCAAGGAAACATCATAAAGGTAAATAGCCCCCCCCCCAAAAAAAAAACTTGGCTAAAATATCATTTATCTTTCAGAAAAGACACAATAACTACATAATTACAAAACCAAATATTAGGGAAACACATATTTAAGGTGGTACTTCTCTGTACATGCCATTGTTTAGATGTTAGGAAATGTTTAATTGAGACTGAAAAAAATAATCCTCCCAGCAAAGTGGGACAACTTGTCTCCCTAGTCTCTTTTTTGTCAGTTTGTCAATGAACCTTAAACTGTATCAACTGGATGCTTGAAATGACATTATGTTACACTCCCGATGGGGCAGTACAATGTTGAAAGCATGGTGGATACTAGGGCTATCACATTAGACTTACGATCAAAGACGGTTCACTTCACAGGCCCATTCAATACATTATATAGTTGGGCAAATGTTCTCATTTATTTGCCACTACTCACCAAGGGGGGGGAGGGGGTGAGGTAACTTGAACTGTACATGTCTGCTGCCTCATATTGGTACAGAGAATGTCTCCAGTACACAGGTCAATGCTGGACATGCAAAATATGTGCTACAGCAAACATACTTTGTTTGGATGTAACTTCAAGTTGATTCCTAATCATAGATATATAAAACAGGGGTCTGGGGAAGAAGCAGCCCCTTCTCCCACCCCAGGTAAAGCATGTTGTGGATTTCAGGACTAAGAATGTTGATATTTCAGGGGTCTTGTACTTGATTTTCTGGGCAAAAATGATATCGTAATTGCAAGCCACCAGGGAGAATTTTCAGGACATACAGTATGCCTCCCCACATCCCTGGAGGACTTCTGCCTGTACACCTATGACTATGTTCTTAATATTATAAATGCAACTGCCTTTGCATTTCTCACCACTCACCATCATTATTTTTACTGCACAACCACTTCTATTGCTATTTTTCTAAATATTAATATTACTATAATTATTACTACAACTACTACTGCTAACACTACAAACCTATTTTTATGGCTACTCTTACAAAAAGACCCATGTAAACCTACATGTATGCCTGTGATCATGCAGGATCACACGGGAAACGCTACTCTTAACAATAGTTTCATCATGATAAACTCGAAGGCTCATTAAGCTTTGAGTAACTACAGTCTCATTTCTAACACCAAAGGCACTTGACAAATACACCTCCGTCTTTTCCATCTTATCACCAAAATCACAATCTCCCACTGGTGTCAAAGTTTACCACCACAATCATTTGACCCACATTATTAACAAAGTCAGCAAAGAATGTTTGCATTGAGGAAACAATAAGAAAGTACCGATGTAAGAATACTAAAAAAAAAAAGGACTTTAAGACCAGTGGGTGGGATTTCCTTCTTTTAAACATCAACACGTACTCTGTAACGCACCCCACAAAGGGAATTTCCCAAGCACAATATTACTTACAGTCACTACACTTCTCTACAGACACAACCTTCTTCTATCATTCTGAGTGTTGAAAAAAGGGTATATGCTTCTTGTTAGTTAACCTCAAACTGAAGTGAGCAGATACTTCCTAATCCTTTTCAGTCTGTTCATTGCCTTCATTTTTCTATTCACTGTCCTCAGTTTGTTGTAGACTTGTACAAAGTATCCCCCGAAATATGCAGTACACATTAGTGAGTGTGGGGAAAACTGGGCTAAAACCTGTCACAAACCAGAGAAATTAGCTGAGCAAAATACCTCATGGCATGTCACTTTGCTCATGTGTGCAGGAGAGTTTGGGTGAGATTTTCGTCTTCTAGTTAGTTAGTTAGTTAGATGAGGTTTAACGGCCCAGTTTCCAACCTATTGGTTCAAGTCGAGCCGGCCACGGCCTTTTATTTAAAAACTTACGTGCATCCAGAATGAAGCCGACTCCCTGCAAAAGAATTTGGATACTCACTAAACACACTACAAAAGAACCTTACAATTGGAAATTTAATTTTGAACAACTGAAGTCGGGACTTACTAATTACCGACCGACTGATGATTTAGTAAGCTTTGTGAGGAGAGGACAGATAGAAGTGCAATCAGTTTCCTGGGGCTTTAGAAAAATCGATTTACCCAGGCTGTTGTACGGAAATTCGTTCGTGAATCCATAAACCAAACTAGAAAAATGCGCACGTAGCGCGCCGAGAAAAGTAGTCTTGTAATGCATTTTGTAATGTTTTTTTGTAATGTTTTTTTAATGATAGTTATACATGAGAACTAGAGGGAAGTAATGTGTCTAGTTTTGAGAATGAACACACACCAGTGCGTATAACCTCAAATGTACGAGCACTGACAAATGTATCAAAGCTCGAGTACGGGACAACACTCCACTGCATGCCTGGTTTCCGCGCTGCTGCTAACCTTCATAGCAGGTGTCGAATATGCACTCCTCATGCGATGTACACATTCGATTACGAGTACAGCCAATATAGGTGCATGAGTAATACACGTCCGCTGGGCGGGCAACGCTTCTGCGTGCCCAGGTACCCGCACATGCTGTCTCTTTCTTAAGAGACCGATGATATAGGCCTAATAAGTTTCTCTGCGTATTTAACCAAGTGTATGAGTTCAGCATATTAGCTCAAGATTTCTCTTGTTTTTAATAAGGTTTAGACCTAAACCAATATGTCGCGAAAAAAGAGAATAAGTAAATAAAATTACAGTTACCAACCTTGATGAACATAGGCCTATTGCCTTGGAAAAAGGAACAAGTGATTATCTGAAGGATGATGCTTTTAATCGAAATTTTTAAAAATACTTTAGTTAATCTCACCTCTATTTCACGATTAAACCAATTTTAATCAGATCACGTCCTTGGGTTAACGGTTGAAAACTAGCCTCTCAATGCAATGTCAATTTATGTTAAATGGTTTCGTAAGAAGAAGGGTTCCTAATCTGACAAAACAACACGCTATACTTACATATGTAGAGTGTTAAACATTACTTATGTAATGTAGCCTATTTATTTACTTGAGAATTAATTGTGATGATACAGTCATCACCAATGACTTTGGAAGCTGGACGGCAGGAATGACGTCACAATGGGGAAGAAACTCCGCTTTGAGTGAAAACAACTGGGGCCGGATCACTGCCGGATTCATAAATAATTGCGTAAGTCAAAGTATTTCCGAACTGCGTACTTAGGTGTTAAATTGACGAGGGTGAATAGCAGCTAGCGATAAATTGAACAGTAAACTTATATAGGGGTGAAATACACAGTACCGTAAAACACAGATAACACAGTTGCAAGCCCACAATAAGAAAAACTGGTAACATACAGATTAGCACACAGCTTGAACACATGGGGAATGAGACGCGCTCGTTAACAGAGCGCGCAGTAGTACGCTTTTGATATCATTTCGAATAATAACACAGGGAAACGTAATATGCGTGTATGTCACGCGCATCCACATACTGGTGTGTGTTCATATCATTCTCAAAACTCTAGAAACTTCACTTTCCTCTAGTTCTCGTTCGAGATAACAACACCGTTGTCTCAGATTATCAGTTTTAAGTGCTTCGCAACACTCTTCTGTTTGTGAAAAGTGCACGGGCTTGAGTGCGTTATGAACAAGTATTTATTTTAATTATTTGGCGGTGGGGGGACGGGTTGTTTTCTTATAAGACTCACCCCTTTTTTGTTTTTCTCAAACCCTCTTTTGGGGCTAAGTGGAATTGTATAGTAGCCCAACTTGACTGCCAAAAGTTAGTTTCCCTAACTATATTTTGGGGGAAAGAACTACTGTAACTTTCATTAAACAAAGAAAACAAAAGGCAAGTTTGTGTTGATGTCGAAAAAGACTAACTTTTGCTCCGTTCAATTACATGATATAAAGTAAATAAATTTCATACGGTCGAGTACGCGTGTAGGAAGATTTTCAGGGGGTGGATATTTGACGATAGTCTCTTTTCAATATTAAAATATCTTGCCTCTTCTCTGAATAGTATGATATCGTCTTTTTGTTGACCATTCCCGATGAAACAATTGAAATATTGCCACCATGAATAATTGTTCTACGTATGTATGATTTCTACGGAATTTTGCGAAGACTGGATAATTTTTTTCTGGATTCTCTGTCGCTTTTTGAGCTGTGTTTTTTTTTTTTCTGAAGGAATATTCGAACCGTAACAAAGACACGTCAACTCGTTTGTTTAAAGTTACACGGTTCAATGAAACGGCACGTGTATTATCAGCGTGCTTCCTCTCGAAAACGGCCTCGTTCTCTTTAAAACACATAGTTACTTTAATAACTGTTTTGCAACGTGGATACTTGATCAGAATAAGTGGTTTCTGAGTGAAAATGTGGTTTTATTCTGGTGTAAGAAATTCAACTCCGATTTGCGCACTTAACTCGAGAGATTCTTTCAACAACCTCTTTAGCACCGTAATGAAAAAAAAAATGTTGAACATTGAGCTCTGCATATTTCTCTCACAACTGAATGATCTTCTCCATGATAGCAGTGAAGTTTGATCGAAAAATCAAAACGACTATTTGTTTTTACGGAAATTTAAACACTTTGAATGACCTTAAAATTATCTCGTTTTACAAACACTTTTTGCAAAAGAGGTTTTTCCTTTCTTTGCGGAATAACCTAATAATTGTTACTTTTTCTTCTTTTTTTGACCGGGTTGACGTTGCTATGGTAATGTGAACATACACCACTACATCAAAGTGACATTTTATCAAATGTCAAGTGTTCGTGTGAAAATGTAGGCGGCGTTAATTCTCATTCATTCCTTTGTTCTGCAGTCCTCTAAGATACTTCATGTCTAACTGCCCTCTGGTATTTGTTAAAATAACTTTTCATGAAATGACAGAAAAGTTTATCCTTTCTAGGATTTTCTTCAAGGAGGAAAGCCCACTTGTGCCAACCCTTATTATATTCTTGCTTGTTGTTACGGTTGCTGAAAAAGTCCTACTTTTATTTTTCATTCGAAGAAAATAAGAAGTTTTTAAAACATTTTGCTCTTCATTTCAACTCCTGATTACGCTATGAAACAATAATGGTCCCCGTGTACAGTTGACTAGGTCGTTAAAATAGTTGATTGTTATGTGACAAAAGTAATTTAATGGCATAACGGAATTCCTTTTTAAAACTATATTTCAGACAGATTTTGTCTACTATTTACTACCAATAAAATTGTTTACGAATAAAAACATATGCATTAGTAATACGAATCAATATTGGATACTAGACGTTAGGATGCTGTTAATGTTTGATACCCTTTGTGTATTTCAGAAAGCCTTACTAATCCATTGTCACAACAATAACATGTCACCAACGCATGTCAGTAAGGGACTGTTTTTCTCAGGGAGGACGATGATCTTTGTCCGACTCCATACCTCACATTGGGAATAGTATAGAATTTGAATGTCCAATTTTCCGACCGATTGAGAAAAAATATCTTCCCGATTTAGTCAGGTTTCTGATATTTAGGGGCGGGAGAGGCCGCCCCAGCCCCAAGCCCCCTAGCCGTGCACCAACGTGACACTATTTCATCTTACTTGCTTATTTTAACTGAGGGCAGAGAAGGGGTGATAAAATTAGTTCCCATATCTCGAGAACGGCAGATAGAAATTAGATGAAAAACAAGAAAGTTTTACCAGAGTGCTTACATTAACTTTCCTCTTAAAACAGTAGTAATTTTCGGCTTGAACATTACACGGAGAGAAATGAATATTTGTGTTTAGGGCAGAGGGCAGAGAAGGAGAGATACCTTTAGCTGCCACACCCCGAGAACCGCATATAAAAATTGAAAGAAAACGACATGAAATTTTCAAAAGAGTGTTTTAATTCATTTTCCTTTTAATACATAAAGGTAACTCTAGGCTAGTGAAGAATACATTGAGACAAATGTTCATTTGCGCCCAAGCCTATACTATGCGTATCGGTCAGAGTGACTGAACTGCGGCAAAATAATATGAGGTCATTGTTGTCGCTCCCTGATCATATCACCAACGAGCAATCTCAGTGGGAACTTCTTATTATCTTGGATACCCACTGTTTAGAAACAGGTGTTGCAATGTTTTCACTCAGAATTTAGTCCTTTAATCATTATGAACAGACTGTAATCTATTCAGATTTGATTATAATCGTTGCATCTTGATGTATTACGTCACGCCGTGGTGACGTAATGACATAGAATGAACCGTGATCTTCAAGGGTAATGAGGACGAGAATACAATAATTTATCCCCGAATCTCCAAGCAAAATTAAATGTTACACTCAACTGTACGAAGCTCCTAAAATCTGCGTGTCCTTTTTCATGTACAATCTTACTTTGTATAGCCGCCACCCCCACCCACTTCAAACGTGTCTGTTTATGACACGATTAATTATCTGCAATCAATGATTCATCAGATATAATCTTTATCTTCTATATCTGTCTGATGTGACATTGCGTGCGTTCATTCAGTTTTGGAAGCAATCATCGACAACAATTGATTTAATCTCATCTACAACGTTTGAAGTCCTTTAATGTGATATGCAGACCAGGGAGCTGTATCATTGACTACTTCTCCTTCAGAGACACCATGGCACTTTCCTTGCTCAACATTTCATTTTTGCATATTTTGTGAAATTTTTCAAGGACATTTAGTCTTCAAATTATCCAGACTGTCTCCTGCGTTACAAAAAGCTCTTCATAACTCTCTGTAAATTATGTCCATTAACACATAATTTTTTTACATGACGTCATTTTCGCTGTGTCATTGTCGCTTCTCACGATACGTTATAGATTTAAATAAACTCACTCATGCAAAAAAATAAGTATTTCCCTGAGGATGAATTTAGTCGAAACAATGCCACCACAGTTCATATCTGCATTTACTTCTAGACTTGTCATCATCGATAGACAAGTACATGACACTTCAAAGGATCGGTAGTTTTCTTTCTTTCTTTTTTTTTTTTTTGTACAATAGAGTTGTAGGAAGTAATTTTGTCAAAATGTTATTACTGGTATAGTTCGCACTGGAAACTCTCAGGTGACGTTTGATTCATTCTTTGTTTTTTTTTTTTTTTTCATTTCTTAATTACACCATCCCCATGATGCCTTTCATTGAAACTGGTGGCACACAGCTATGCAAGCTATTTATGTCGTGGTTTAATAACGCGTGTCTGCAGGCGTGAAACAGATATTTTTGCAAGGGGTGTACTTGTGTATAAAAGATTTGAGACCGAACAAAAGCGTGAATCTGTGTTGGTTCCAGTGGCGGAACAAAGGAGGAGGGGTCAGGGAGAGACAGCCGTCCCTCCCTACATGGGCCAGGGGTGCAAAATGAGGGTAGAAAATTAAAGGAGAGAAAAAGATAGGAAGACAAAGAATGAGAGAAAAGGGAAAGAGAAGGGAAAAGAACATGAAACACTGTATACTTTAAGCGCCACTCTGACGTCTTGTTACACTGGGCGGTATGATGCGGTCATGCATGCACCATCGGTCACCATTCGCTTGTTGAAACAAGCCACGAAATTAACATCATTCGAGGATAGTAAGTGGTATAGTCGTACAGGGCCTATTGTTTGAGCAGGGAGTTTTCAGAGATGCCACCACAGCTATATGCACTGGCCAACTTTTGTCTTTTGTTGCAAGAGAATGACACCGCCAGCTGGGCTTTAAATAGGAGTCTTGTTGAGTCCCCACGTGGGATGATCGAACAAACAGGTAGTCCGGGTCCAGAGTCTGGAGTCACTTGCCTCCCCTTGCACACAACCCTGTGACGCCACTGGTTGGTTCTAGTGTTTGCTCCTAGTGACACCTTTTGACATGCGGTACCATTATTAAGGAAATCCGTCACTTCGTTTGAAGTTTCAGTAATTTATTCCTAAGATTAAAACATCACATACAAGCCACCTTAAATAAGAAATCTGCAACTACGATGCATTTAGAATATAGCCCATCACCGTTAATTTACGTCAAACATTTTGTTTATCGTTGACGTGGTTTGGAGATTGTAGTGACCAACCTCCTTCCCTCACATGAGGTGGTAGCGTTTCTCAT
>JAAAJZ020033350.1:0-15441 GCA_010015985.2 Actinopyga echinites
ACCCAACGACTTTTGGGATGTCTCCGACCTTCAGCCTTCCAGATTTGAAGAAATTGCGCGGCCACCTGTCGGTGATCGACATGGCAATCTGGAGGGGTCCCGTAGTCGTCCTGTTGGCGATTCGCACGCATGAACTGGGTATATATGAGGCTGTCATTCGACCATCAACAACATGGGTATATTTCCTTCTTGCTCATGTGTGAAGGGCCTACTAGAGCAGAACGACCGTTGACGGCTCTCATCCCCCTTAAAGAGACTTTCCGGGGCCCTGTCCCCAGCCGCGTCCTCTTCTGCTTGGGCTGTCCTGGCCGTAGCATTCTTCCTCCGGGGAGACCCTGGTTGGGGATGCCTAGCCTCTCTGTGTCTGCGTTTAATTCATTTTTAATGAAACTACTGGGAAAAAAAAACCAACGAGATCTACTTGCTTGTACCTCGTACAGAAATCTAGCCGTTGCTAGCCGGTTTTAATCCCGCCGCTTGGTGACTGACTGATCACCCAGGAACCGATCGACAGCCTTTGGTCTAGCTACTTTCGATGTTTTTATCTAAATCGCTTAACTACAGGCCACGGTACTTAACGGCGATTGCTCAATTAGGTCGATGCCTGGACGGCGACCGCCCGGGGATCTAGCGTATTGGGGCGGTGAGTGAAAAGTGGGCAGGCACCACTGGAGTTATTAACTCTGCACTAAAACGTCAGAAAACAAAAGGTGATCGGGCGGCTCTGCTTGGTGCCTGGGCGATATTAGCTAAAGACTCGCTGTGGAGCAGGCTGAATTTTGGATTTATGACTGTAGCTTAATTTTGTAAGAAATTTTTTTGGTTGCTGCCATTCTAAATCCTGAATGGTTTCAACAAAGATTGAAGAGAAACATCCATTTCCAGCCCTTGTTTGCTGTTCTGTCGGAAATGTCATTAAATTACAAACCATTCTTTTTGTAACCAATCAGTTTCATTTATATCCTTATTCAGGTCTTTGTATGCCAGACTTTATCTCAGACACTTCAATGAACTGGACCATGAGTTCCAAGCCAGGTGAGTGGTTTATTTCTTCCATGAAATAAACATAAACAACTTTTTCTGTTATTTCCACTATCTTGAGGTACTATTGTGGCATTTTGTCCTTGATTATTGATCATCACTAGGGTTGGTAGCTAGATGTTGAAGGTATAAGTTAATTTTATTCTGTTTGCAAAGAAATCTGTTCAAAGTTGTAGTTTTAGAGATTCCTTGAAATTCTTCCAAATTAATGCTGACTGTAAAGTTGATTGTATGATTTGTCCTTTGATTGGTGAGATCCTTTGAGAATTAAGCCGTGTGTGATCAGAAAAAGAAGTTACTACTCAAATAGCTTCTGTTGTGTCATATGGGGTGTTATCAGTGAATTACATGTGTTATCTGCCTAGTATTAAAGGTGAATGACTCTGCGGCTCCTTGAAAAGTGATTCAGCTGTTATGATTGTCTGTGCTTGCTGACCCATCCATCAACAAAGCTGTAGATCATAGCAAGGGCAGTGGTTGAAAAGTTGTATTTCATCTACTGATACAAACGAAAGGAGGAAAGTAAAACATACAATGAGTTGTCTGAAGCCTTTAAATCTTTTCCTGGGCCTCTGTGAATAAGACAAAGAAACTCTGTCACATTTTACCACTGTTAGGCATTTTGTAGGCCCTATATTGATTACTTGTGTTGCCACATAAGTGAAAGTATTATACAAGTTACTACTTTGATATGTATTTATTCAGTAAGTGTCACAAGAGTTGTAAATCTTAAGTTAATTTCTTAACTATTTAATATTCTGTTATCATTTACATTATGTTGCCTAGTAACCTCAAATTGCATATTGCTTTCGACAGAAATGTAGTCCCATTGCACCTAGGTCATGTTCCTGTTAATAGCAACACATAGAAAGCTGCCATGTTAGAGATACATGCTCATCATTTTGGCATAGTGGGGGGGGGTAATTTACCTCCGGGCACAAAGGTAATTGAGGTTGCCAGTGGTAGTCCCATGTCTGAATGTACTGTTCACTTTGTTTCTAGTTAGCAATGTGGGTGAGTCATAAGTTAAAACTGAAGGTGGGCTCTGACATTTTCCACTTTTTGCAGAGTGCAATTGCACATGTGTACGGAAACTGACCAATTATGCAACCTTAGGCAGGGTTTTTGATAGGTTTTACTGTGTAGCTGCACTTCTGGAGATGCATTTGTGTTGCATGCACATGGCAGGGCTTAAGTATATCATAGTGAATTGGGTCTATAGCACTTGGAATTCTCAGCCTAAACAATGAACATGGCAGTCTTCCTCAATTATCCTCAGACTTTGAATGTTTCTATCAAACACTGTACTCACTTGTTTTACAATTGTCTTCTTACAGGTTGAATCGAGGCTATAAACCATCAACCAAGTATCTCAACTCATTTAGTTCCAACATTGTAGCATTGTTTGCCCAGTAAGTACATACCATCCAGTGTCAATCAAATTCTGAAAAGTTATGCAAGATACTAGCAATTCTTACTCATAGGTTTATGAGATACCAACACTGCAGCATTTCTGCAAAATAGCACTCCATCTACATGCTGTGAGTTTCCTTTTACAACCTCATTCCTGAGTTCACAGGCACAACCCGGGAAGAGAGGATTTGTTTTCTGACTGCTTTGTTTCATGGTTTCCTTACTGTTTTTGTTTACAGTAGATTTAGAGGCTATTCTACTAGAAGCAAGCAAACCTATTTAGTTGTCAGATATATAGGTTGGCATGCATGAGTGATTTTCAACATTACAATGAATGACTTTGTGGACAGAAATTAAGTTCATGTCTGTGAGAAAGAATAGGTGCTCAGTTTTTTCCTCTCAAGATAACTTGTAGTTAAGACTTTAAAAATTTTATCTATGGGGCAAATCATGTCATGTAAACGAATATTTGAAGCAAGTTTTTGCTCAGTTGCATTGGTCCTAAGTGAAATGACAAGGGTTCCCTTAAAATTGCTCATGTAGATCATCATTGCAGTATCATTTTTTATTCTGGTCTCTATATAACACTTTCGTGTTGGTGTGTCATTAAATCTCATCTAACTAACTAACTAACTAACTCTAGAGTGGGCACATGCAGAATAGATAGTATGACTGTAGAAGGTGTAAATGATATTTCAAAAAGTATGGAAGGACTAGCTTAAGTTTAAAATGAAATGTTCGTTGAAAGGAGTTTCTCTCTTCCAAATGACTGAGAGAATTTTAGTGTTTACCATCTGCTACATCCACATCCATTGTATTAAAGTAATAAATTTTTTTAGTTCAAACTTTAGCCATGGAAGTTGCATCTATCAAGTAGATTTCATATTTAACTTTTTTTTGACCCTGTAGAAATGTGGCATTCTTTGCTGGATCTGTGCTGGCAGTCTTGATCATATTAACAGTAGTTGATGAAGATGTTTTAACAGTGGAACATGTTCTTACAACCATGACACTTCTTGGTAAGTATTTAAGGAATGGGAAGCAGGGAGGTGGTCAGATTCATTGTCAGAAAAGTCATAGCAAGCCATTTACCTAGAAAAAATTCAACAGGAACAATTGTGTCACATCAGTTCAATATTTTTTAAATTGCACCAGTCTGTCATCATACACATCAGGTGTATCTCATGAGGGCACCTTTCAGAAACAGGAAACCAGTGCAACTTATTTTGGCAAAACTTCATACACCCGCTCCCCTACTCCCCAGCCAAAAAAAACATCCCCAGCAAAAGAAAAAAAGAACAAGTGCAATTTAGGTAAACTTACACTCATTTAAAATTTTTACCTTATTATTACCTTATTATAGAAAGAACAGATTGATATGGGTACCCCATACATGTCCAAGTGTGGGATTAATAATACTATCAGATATGAACGGAGTAGCCAGGTATCAAGCAAGTTACATTTAGATTTAAAAATTCTTCCTCAGTTCAAAGTAGCATTGATAGGAGGTCCAGTAGTTGGAAGATGTTCAAATCTTGCTATATTTGCCAAGCATGTAATTGCTGCATAATAAGTTGCTACATTTCCTTATTATTCTTCTGACAGGTGTGACTGTGACTGTGTGTAGAACCCTCATTCCTGACGAGGTAAGGCTGATGTAGATTTGATGTCAGATGAGCTGATATGTTTGCCTAGTGTCATATAACACAGCTACAGAAAAATAAATGTTCTCTTCATGAATTTCATGGGAACAGAAGATTATGTTAATGTGTTTTCCAGTAGTTGTTGCCAGCAGTCTGCCCCTGTTGAAAAATTGAAAATTTTAGCCATATTTTTATCCATATTTAATCTTCATTTCTTCAGTTTCTTTTTTTGATTTCTAGAATTTGATTTGGTGTCCAGAGGTACTGATGCAAAGCATTCTAGCACAGATACACTACATTCCAGACTCGTGGAAGGGTCAAGCTCACACCTACAAAGTCCGCACACAGTTTTCCCAGCTTTTCCAGTATAAATTTGTAAGTGGTTGTCGTCTGTCCACATCATTATCAGTTCCCCTCCCATAGTTACCCTGTTATATCATCTTTATCTCATTATAAAAGTGTTGCTGTAAAGTTAGAACCAGAGTTAAAGTTTTAAAGTTCTTAAATTTGATATTTACTCCATTTTAAGTTTAAGTTTATTGAGTTGTTTTATGATAGAACCTGCAAAATTTCAAGGATGGGGTGAACAAAACAACTACCACACATTTTTGCATTTTTTTGAGCAGCTTAAACAATTTTTAGCAGCAAAGTCCTGTGTAGTATACCATGTAAATTATTCCCCTCAATTTGTCTGTGCAAGACTGTATTCTTAGTTGTGTAAGTTAAGTTTTCATACTTCATTTTCACCCATTGAGTGTACTTGTACAAACTTGGCAAAGCTAAATCTTCTCCTGTCACTGCTTAAAAATACAGGAAAGTATCTGCTTCCTCCCTCACTTTGTGTTAATTTGCGGCCTATTTGTTATGTTAATAATAAATAAGTTCAATGAAATTCTATTCAGTGACTAAAGAGAAGTAATTTGCATTATTGTGAGTAATGATGCAATATTAAAGGAGTAGTTGGTCATGTGTTTGAGGGGTTTTGTATCTTCAGTGGTCATAACAGCACTTCTAGCTATTGTCAAAGCATTCTTATATTTGTATAATTAGTCACCTGTCCCTGTCAGGCTTGCAGGTTATTCTTGTACTTATAAACTTACAGTACACAGCAGCATAATGTTTGTGATGGAAAAAATTTTCATAACTTTGAGAGTATGTCTTACAAGTATAGAATGGAATAATGTATGTAACTTAATGTAACTTAATTTTCCAAAAGCAATGTTCTCACTGAAAGAAATTCATTGCTTTGTGTCTCATGAATAGTTTGTTCACCTAAACTTTTGTAAGTTGTTGATGCAGTTTGGTAGTGAGGCTGAATGATTTGATAATAATAAAAGATAATTCCTGACTGTTCCATGTTGATGCTTTATGAACACTGTACATGCTCTAACAAATGACTTGTATTTATACTCTTTTGCACATGCAGAGGTGTGCATGTAGTCTGCTGCATGTGTACTACAAAGATGGATGCTGTGCTCAAGTAAAATTTGATTATATCTGTGACTGTCACTGGTTTTTTGCCCTAATCTCTGCAGACTCATGTAATTGAAGAACTACTTAGTCCAATCGTAACCCCCTTTGTTCTAATTTTCCAACTTCGGCCACGTGCGTTGGATATCGTCGACTTTTATCGCAACTTCACTGTGGAGGTGATTGGTGTCGGAGATGTTTGCTCATTTGCCCAGATGGATGTGAGAAACCATGGCAACCCCAAGGTAAACAGGGACTTATTGAAAGGACATTTTTTCAGGATCTTTCAATATTTTTGCTTCGTCTTTGAGTTTGATGGTTTGTGACAGCCTGTCTCAAATTTTGGCTGTTTTTCAACCTCTTAACTGAGTGCAGTAAATATGGCCATCATTTTGTAACTTTATACTACGGGAGAAGGTTGATGTATCCATCTTTGCGTAACATTTAATCTGTTTACTTCTATGAAGAGTATACTCATCATGTACTGTATGTACCAAACTACATCACAAAATGTGACATACACAAAACTGTGTACAAATTAAACTGATTTCTGTGGGCTATGAGTATGTAACAGTCCTGTAAATTATGCTGTGTGAGCTATGAGTATGTAACAGTCCTGTAACTTTATGCTGTGTGAGCTATGAATATGTAACAGTCCTGTAACTTTATGCTGTGTTAGCTATGAGTATGAAACAGTCCTTTAACTTTATGCTGTGTGAGCTATGAGTATGTAACAGTCCTTTACCTTAGTGCTAATGCCTAGGATGGATGTCTGTGACTTCACCCTACACACACAGTCCAAGTCACAACTTGAATAAAAGGGCTATGGGAAATGCAAACTCCATTGATTTCTGGACAAAGACATGTCAGCAACCCAGCTGCCAGTCTCTTGTAGGTCTCTTTACAGTGACCTTGAAGTGCCATTATTTCTCACAGGTTCTGCTCCTATATGGATGCATGTATGGAGGAGAAAATGCAATTGTAGGAGCTCTATTGGATTTGGATGGGGTTGTCTTGGCTGTATTTTCAAAAATGAATTCTGCAATGGGATGAAGGATGCAGCATGTATTTACTCTGCAGTAAACTTGTCAATCAGTTGTCAATTAGTCATCTTTTGAATGGATGACATTACCTTTTACTAAGACACTCTCTCCAGTCCAGTAGATAGATATTAATGCATCCTTTATTCCCTAAAGGTATTAAATTTTGTCAACATAAAAAGTTCTGTTCCAATAGTGTATTTGTTTGAATTCTGTTTACATTAGTATAGAAACTCATTGAATGGTATCTTAAAGCCTGTCAGTTGTCATATAAATCTCTAAATATCGATTGCTAATTTAGGTTCACGTAGTGGCCATTGACATCTTTGGGTTAATACACCACTGGGTATAACTTTTTCATTCATTCTTTGTCATTCATCATTCATTCACTTTTTGTCACTGTTGGTCTTTGTATGTGCATATTCATTCAGTGATTGCCTATGATTATTCATACATTTCTTTGTTCTTTCCATTTTCCCCTCAGTGGTTGACTGGCCAAAGAAGTCAGGCTAACCAGTACAGACAAGCAGAAGATGGAAAGACATGCATATTCATGCAGTAATTGTCTGTAATTATTCATACATTTCTTTGTTCTTTCTGTTTTCCCCCCAGTGGTTGACTGGCCAAAGAAGTCAGGCTAACCAGTACAGACAAGCAGAAGATGGAAAGACAGAACTCTCTCTTATGCATTTTAAGGTATTGTTGTCATCTTCCCCATTGGTCTGGCCCCATTGGTCTGTTCCTTTTTGAATGAAAGTGTGAAGCTTATGTATTAACTTCTTGAACTGCAAGCTCTCTGTAAGGTAATTTAATTGCTTTTAATGGCAGTTGTTAGATTTTTTTGTCATGAAAACAAATTAACTTCCCTTGAGAAAAATTTTCAAATACTCAAAAGATAGTTCATATGTAAACCATTGTCCCTACTTATTTAGCTTCTTACTTAGACTCTTCAGCGTGTAAAGAAGCACAAAGAATGTGTATTTCATGAATACTAAAAAGTTAGGTCAATGATCTGACTCAGAATTGCTCTCTCCAGAAAAGTTTTCCTCAGAAAAAAATCATTTTTGAATTACAGTCCCTAAATAGCCATTATTTTAAAATTTGACACTTGTGTGAGTTGTGTAGAGTGTATTTTATGGACTCCTCACAAGTCGACATGTTACAGTGAACATAGTCGACTTATATGGAAAGTGCCTCAGTGGACTGTTGTTTTATCTTATTTTCAGTGTCTTGGGTCTATGCAGATAGATATTGTCATATTTATGTTCCCACAAACCATTAGATTAAAGGCAGAATGCCATCACTCCAAAAGACATTGAGGGTAGCATCCTTAAAATTTGTTATTGGTCACTCTGTTTTGATTCACATGAAAAGAGGGTAATTTAAAACTGTAGGAACTGTATCCAAGCCAGTCTCTGATTGGTCAAAGACGCATGCAGATCACTTAGATGAAGATTGCATTTCATGGTGGAGTTGCCATGGGTGCAGAGAGGAGATGGTGACATTAAGATTCTGAAATTACAGTACAGCATGATATGAAGTACCCTGGACATAGGAAGTAAGGAGATGGGGGCTGTAGCCCTACCAGTTAAAAATTTTGGGGACTGAAGTATACTTCCCTCCCTCCACTATTCAAGGACTAAAAGCCCTTGTTTGTTCCCTCTGTGAAAAATGTCAAAAATTTTCAGTTATTTTCCCCAGAATTTGCACAGTATGTACCTTCAAATTGCATCTAAGGACCCTCAAATATTAAAAAACCTTAAACCCCCAGGTCTGAATCAATGTTCAGCCCCCTCCCCACCTTAGAACAGCTCCATATGTCTATGTGAAGTACAGTAGATTGTTTTGAAAAGGATGGGAAAGCTGTGTACTGCAGTGTTTTCAGCAGTAGAAGATTGCACTTGGGTTATGAAATAGCTCAGCATGAAGTTTTAAACTGTTGATGACATTCGAAGGAGGCTAAAAGTAAACTATGTTAGGGGAATAAGATCAATTTGCAATGAGGAAATTTGTCTTTTTTTTTGAAACACAAGAAAGATGTATGAGTTCTTTAATTCAAAGAAGTTATCATTTGCTCAGATTGTATGCACACCTGACTTGACTTGTTTCTTTATTTATGACAGATGACCAATCCCCAGTGGCAACCCCCAGCGGAAAGTAAGATGTTCATCGGCGCTCTCAAAGAGAAAGGTATCATATTTGAAGGTTCACAAGTCTATCATATTTGGAGGATCTTAAGTCTCAAGCTCTGAATAAATCTTATTAAACCACTATTAACAATTGCTTTCCAACATGGCACCTTTTTGTTCAGGAACCCTACTGAAAGCTGCAAATTTGTGTGTGTGAAATTTTTTTGTGACTGTTTTAGCACATATCACCAAGTAGAAAATTAAAATTCCAAGTTTGATTTAAAAATACGTATTTATCAGATAATAATATGTGTATTGTGTACACATACTATTATCTGATAAATTTGTGTTATATTTGTGTGATGCAATGTCATTTTTTGCATTATAATTGAAAGGACGTTTACTTGCAAAGTGGATTGTATTACTGCTGAAATTTTCCTTGGGATTCTATCTCTAAATGCTTTGAACATTAATCAAAGCCCTGGAAAGATCATGAACATTTCAACAAAAACAGACTTAGTCCCAGTCATGGCAACAAGTTTCCCTTCCACCCATCCTTTTTGAAAAATTGTCTCCAACTGTGCCTGCAATGGAAACTGAAAACCTTCAACTTTCCATTAACAATGGGCTTTGTTTCATCATGTATTACTTTGAATGAAAGTGGTTAGAGCTTGCTATACATCCATCAGAACATAATGGAGGTAATTTTTTTTTACTAGGAAATATGCAAGACATGTAGATATGGGGTTAAATTAGCACCTGTATTCAGGTGCTGTAGACGCAATCACAATACCAGCAGAAGGATTTTAAAAGTGATTGCGCCAGCCATCCAACCGATGAATCTTGCAGCTAAAATAGAATAGTTCGCTGCTTAATTGCCCTATCCAGTTGAAGTAAAGAGTGTGGCGAGTTTCAGATATTAGCAGGTCTCAAATGTGAGGATTGGGGTATTGGGACCACATTTCTGTCACCTGTGGATACAGAAGTAAGCGGAGATACTGTGGGTGACACAGATGTACCCAAGTTGGTTTTATTGATTCTTCACTTGTCATATTTCTAGCTGATTCTGATAATTTATTTACAGCTCAGCAAGATGTGCAACTGACAAACAGAGTGGATGCAGAAAATGTGGCATTGGTGACTTCATTACAGTCATTGTCATCTCTTGATGCTGGAGGGGTATGTATGACAGATGTTCTCTCAGAATAGTTTGCCACCAGGGAAATGCTATGTTAACACCATAACCCTCCCCACCCCACCATCTTCCCCCCCCCCTTTCTACTGACAGTGAGATTGTTGCGTGCCCAGGAGATGTGTATTACACATCAGGTTGAACTCCTATAAATACAACTGTCTATGAAGGTTTGCAGAGATAGTCTTTCGATCTGCATAAAGATTGCACGCTATCAAAATTCATGTACAGTATATTATCACGAACCAATACAAATACGTTAATATTCAACAAACCATCTCACGCAAGTTTTAGTTCGTAGTTTGTCACACTCACAACTCTTTCAGTTAGAAAACCTCACTGCCTGCTCAGCGTGTACACATCGCTCAAGGGCAGTCAAGTTAGGGAGGACCAATCAGGAAAGAGATGGGAGGTATGTTAATTTAGATATCTGAGCCATTTATTAACGCAACAGAATTGGACGATCTGTGTCAAAGTTTGCAGGTTTTAGAGTATGTACATTAGAAAAACCCTACACATTAAACATATGCTTTGGAGGTAACAGAGATTGTTGCTCCAGCCAGATGCAAGTAGCAGCTCTTTACATGGGTGACTGCATCCCAGTCATTATCTGGAGCTTTCAGTGATACATGTATCTTCAGTGTAGTGTCTCTGGGACATGTTTCAAAAAAAAATCAAAGGAACCAGTGCCCATCTGCAGCTTTTACTTCAAAACTGTAAAAGAAACACCCATATTTGAACTGAATAGTTGGCCACCTGATTTGAAGTTGTAGTCTGGTCTCACCCATTACTTTCACCCACTCCCTCTCCCTTGCCACCATTTCTCTTTTTATCTCACCTCCTCCATCCTTTCTCCACTGTGATTGTAAGCCTCAAACTCTAAGGGAGAGCTCGTAACTGTAGGTTTCTTCATTTTCATTGCATACTCTGTCTAGCTCAACAGCATTCTTGGAAGCCTCGCCGTTCAACAGCCTCGTGTCCCAACAAATGCAGGATCTCCTCAGCCAACAGCTCCATCTTATTTACCCTTGCAAGCACCAACAACATCTCCTGTCCAGTCCCCTGAGGAAACCCAGAAAAAGATGAAAGGGAGCATTTCAACAACAGAGGGGCCCTTCCATGGTGAAGGGTCAGGAATTCTTGGCAGGTATGGTTAACATTCAGTCCCAAGGTTGATGCATGTTAGTGTCCTTCATGGGAGGGCTTTAAATTATGTGAAAAGGACCATAACAATCATAAGAATTGCAGTGAAGTTAAAAGTTCACCATTTCTTATCATATTTCTCAGTATTATGACAGTCAGTGTCATAAAAGAAGAATTTTGCTGTGTTACTCTTCTAGTAAACCTGTTGTCAAGTTAGAATGAAAGAAAAACAACTGCTTAACTTAAATCATAAGTGGAGTTGAAACAGATGTTAAGTCTTCCACTCTTTTGGTCAGTTGATTCGTAAGATGATAACTTCTACATACTTTAGAGATGCTTTAACCAGTAAACTGCAGAATTAAAATGTTGTGATTTTCTTCCCACTGCAGAATTAATTTTTGCAAAAATGTCTTTTTTTTTGCAAATTGGTCAAGACCAGCCCTGAGTGGTGCATCTTGTCATTACTTCCAAAATCAGAGCTCCTATTATGTGCACCTGCTTGCTCACTATCAGATTCTGCAGTATCAGAATGCATGCTTTCATTTTGGATGTCTAAATCACTTGCCCCGAGCAAATATCCCTCCTCTTCCTCATTTTCTGAGTCACTCTCTGACTCAATATCGGCATCAAATAAACACTGCAAAGCTTCTTCAGGAGACAACCGCCTCTTCTTTGATATAGATGCAGCCATTGCAACACTGAAATGAAATACACCCAAGAATGAAAAAGAAAATGCACTTACTTGATCCTTCACTTGTAGCATTAGCCTGTGAAAAACTGTAAACAGTGCAGCATGTCCGAGAAAACTTCTGGGTTGCATGGGCTTGATCAACATCTCAATGTAAAGACAGACTTATCTGTCCTACACATTAGAGAACAGATAATATGGCCAGAACGTTCACTGCATGTGCACAGTGAATGATCTTTCAAGGGTGTATCGTTGATTGTCTGCTGGGCAATATGTGACTTTAGTTCGGTGCATATATTATAAGATGGATATATCCATCATGCGCAGGAACATGAAGTTAGGACATGACGGATATATCCTTCATATGCATTTAACTGGTTAATGTCCTATAAGATATGTATTTCAGTAGACGTGTGATGTGAAGTGATGTTAGTCAAGATTTAACTGGAGACTAAGGGGCCTGGCTCCCTGGTTTACCTAGTATTAAAGAAGGACGACAAAATTACTTAGAAAAAACATTTTGTACTTCCTTTTTGTTTCTGTATATCATAGACTTTGGGTGTGAAACAAAAACACCTGCATAGTAGATTATGAAGGTCATTTGGGTAAGGATGGTGGAAAGTCCTTCACAGGCAAAGGGGTAATGTACAAATACTGCAATGCAAAAGAATACTTGATATTGATATTGATTGTGTTTTAAAAATTGCTCTTCTTTGCCTTTGATGGAAGCTCACCCTATGCCTATTAAGTTCATAACCCAGCACTGGTGGAAGTTCCAGTTAACTGCTTCTTTATTATTTTAGGAGTAATATAATGAAACCTCACATTAGAAACATACCTTAGGTTTCCATCTCTGTTGATAACTTCCTTCCAAGCATCTAATGAAGTTTTTACTTGAAACCCATTGCTGAGTTGAAGAAGAATAGAAACGGTTACGAGAAATTCAGAGTTGTTGATTATTTCTTTTCAGTATCCAGTCCTGTAGTCCCCCAGGTGCTTCTCCCATGACAGGACCTGAGAGTGTTCAGCTGGGGGCATTTGCTTCAGATAGTGCACTCCTCACTGGGGGCCTTCCACGAGATTTCAGTACAGCAGATATGAATTTTAGTGCTTTATATATGCACAGGGTAAGTTCTTAGTTCTTTTCAACTAGGTGAAACCTTCTTGTCAAACTTATGTATTCACAAAGTATAGAATGTGATACTTTCTGTCTTGTGTTAGATCAGTCTTAGCATAGGCGTAGGAGACGGGGTGGCTGGGGGGCTGCAGCCCCCCCAGAAATTTTTCGACACTTTAAAATCGGGCAGAAAATTGAGAAAAATTCGGTCAGACTTGCTCCACTTTCGACGGAATATCCTCATTTTTTTGACTGAATGCCCGAAAATCTGCTTTAAATTGCCCCAGACACCAGTCAGAATTTTGCACGCTTCGCGCGCATTGGTGGCTTTTCCTCGCATTTCGCGTTTATGGATTACGTTGGAATTCGGGCAGTTCCTAGAAATTCGGGCAGAAATAGTCTCAGCCGCCTAAACTGGGAGGTACCTCTACGCCTATGGACCAGAGTAAATATCCAATTTCATCATTGTTATTACAGATCAATGTCCCAAAGAGTAAGCACGAGTAAGTGCTCCCTCTTTGCTAGTACTTGTGTAGTGAGCGTTGTTGGAAATCCTTTAACTTTAACAAACTTGACAGTGCCGGATCCAGGATTCTTGAGAAGGGGGGTGGCCTCCAGTGATGGCCGTCCTGGGGGTGTAATTTGTCATCATACGTGTAATTGTCAGAGTGGCACCGCACTATATCTGTATCTATTTTTTAATTTCCTGGCATCTGAGAACAAATTTTATTAACATTTTGCAGGACTGGAGTAAAATGCCATTACAAAAAAATACGTTGTTCTGCAAATATAGGGGGACATACGCCCCCTCTAAATCCGGGCCCGCTTAATATTACTTGAACGACAATGATGATCACGATGAACATGATCATGATGATGGTATCATGGATAGTGAGGATGACGACAATGATAATGATGATGACGTCATGATACAATTCTAGTCTCATGAGTGCTATTAGAGGTCAATCTTCCCATAAATGGGCAAAGAGTGAGCACCAGTACTCAGTCGTTTCAAGTCTTGTTCAGATTAAAAGAGTTTTCTGGTGACTAAATTTGAAGTATACTTTCGAAAAATGCAAACAAATTGTCCGAACTGGCTAGTGAAAACCGCATCTCAATAGCATGTTGCGTTTTAAAGATACTAACTTTTTTTAAAGAGATTGCATTTTTCCAAATATTGCAATGCATGATGGGAAATCTGTGATGTCATCTGGGGAAACTGATTAGACGTTGCTTTTGTATTTCTTTGCAATGTTCGTATTGCTGTTAGGCTCATTTCATAAGTTTATATGCTCTACCATGCATATGGTAAAGATTTCATATTGAACAGTTTTGTCTCATTTCGAGAGCGCCCTCAACTTTTGTGAGGTTATTGTCACAGTGTAAGTATAGGGGTTTCACAGAAATCGCAGTTACTGCATATCTCTCCAATTAAAATAGTTTGTTCAGCCTTGAAACAATTCTTTACTTTGTTTTAACTCCCTAAAAGTTAAGTTGTGTATACAAATCCTCTGAAGTGCAACCGTACCAGGCCTGGAAAACAATCGCTTATGCTTTGTGTTCAATCAACAGCAAAAGAAGGACAACGAACTTTTTAGGCTTCCATAGCAATGACGTCACAGCGTATGCATTTTTGTTCAGGAATGTTTTTGTTATTTCATGTTTAAAGAGCATATTTCATTAGTCAAAAATATCCGCAGACCACTTTTCCCCACAGTACCTCCTTGGTTAAAAATCCAACAAAAATTGGCTTCTTCGAAGGAGTACTTATGTTTATTCATATTAGTAGACTCTTTTATTATTTTAGAATGGGGGATGAGTGGCTTCATAACACATAAATACTCTAAAAAAAAAACCCTTTTTACATCAAATGATTCTCATTTCATTTTTTATTAAATAAATTAAAAATATTCTAAAAACTAGCCTACTTAATTGAATTCAGAATAACGTCACAAACACTTTATATCGAGCTTTTCCATCCCCACAAAAATGTTTCCTCCCAAAGACCTGTAGTCCGCATATTGTAAATCATCCGTTCGAAAATTCTGTTTTGCATGTATCTGAGATTTTTTTTTTTTGGTTGATATTTTATATCTTATTTACTTAGAAACTAAATTTAAAGTCGATAAGTTTTCCTATAAGAGGAAAATTTTACATAAAACATCGATTTTTAGCCATATTCTAATGAAAAAGGCGGTACCAAGAACTTGTTAGCTACGGAGTCCAATGCTAACTCCGGGCGAGGTTATCGCATATACGCAAATAAGACAACTGTTCAATAGACTACTAGACTACTGAGACTACTAGATCTACATGGAAAGATATCCAAACATTCCAACTGCATCGAATTTCAAGGACAAACAAGGTTGTCAATTTTAAAGAAAAACAAACCGATTTTGAGACAATTTGCCCACTTTGCATCTCATCTTGTGACCTTGAGGTCAAACTGGAGATATTTCAGGACAAACTCCAGTCTTGAAAAAGGAATGTCTTTAGTTAGTCAGGAATGGAATGTCGCCACGGGGTTTGGGGGGCATGTGGTGTAAAATTTTCTCTTTCACACAG
>JAAAJZ020033351.1:0-10312 GCA_010015985.2 Actinopyga echinites
AACTATTTAGTATTTTACCTTGAATTTTTGCTGGTAATATACTTCCGACATGTCCCGAGACCCTGCTTGATGGCAGTTCATCATAGCTGTACAAGGGAGAACAAGTGATGACTTAAATTGTTGATGTGAACACACCAAGTGAAGGAGTGCAAAGTGCTGGACCGTGCAGTTTTAGATTGTCTGGAATACATAGTAACAAAACATTTTTTTGGAGAAAGTAGCTTATGACCACTCACTGTACAAAACCTATTGCAGATTAGTATAGAGAATGAGACTTGTATAAATTCAGTTTCACTATCACCCAGCCTGCTAATATAGAATCACTCCACTGCTTGTGTGTAGTTTTTGCAATTTTCTTCATTCGTGGCAAAAAGTCATACTTTATTGTATTACAGATTTTAGAATCTTATGAAATATTGTTGGTCAGAAATCTTGCCTAATCCCAGCAAATATTTAACAGGCTGTCAATCATTTTATTTCAATGATCATCACGTTGAAGCATCGATAGTTGCATTCATGACCTAGAGGATAGAATCATCACCAAGAAAAGAGCAGAGCCTTGATCACAACAAATCCTTAAATTTCTGCCTGGAGGTGTCCTGACAATAGGGAGCTTTAGATTGCACGACGCAGACGTCAGCCACGACGTAATGACAACACTTGACAACACCGACTGCTCAGCCAGGAAGGTGGGTGTATGCGCAGAAGGCAGGAGTGACGTCATTATGTCGTAGCTGACATCCACGTCATGCAATCTAAAGCTCCCTAATTTGCTGTTCTAGTAGGACGAAGCCACTTGGTGTTATGTAACTCCAGCATGCTAGCAATGAGGGTTGAATTTAGTATCACGTCTGTGTGTTATGTTTTAAATGTGACAAATGAAACTGAAAATCCCATTAAAAGAAGTATCCCTTTAAAGTGTAATGCATCTTAATCTACTCTTTGTCAAAGTGAAAGTGCCCTTTTTCGTTATACCCGACATAATACTTTGAAATGTTACCTATTTGTGAGGTCTGCTTGGCTCATGTTTATTAAGAGAGTATTAAAAATTCCCTTTTCCTTTTGCTAAACTTGGAGACAACTGCTGGAGTAATGTTTTGTTAGTGTATGAGTGCCGAGTGAGCCTCATATGCCCCCAAATTATGGTAGTTACCCTTCAAACTTGTATTCATAGTGTATATATTACAGTTCAGGGCCATTAAATGCCCACAGCACACCCTCCAAATTCATGAGACCCATCAGGCAATATAGGTGCCCATTCCATGATGAACACATACTCATCTACATATCTAACTCCTTTAAACAGATTAATGAAGGTACATCTCAAGCGAATGAAGACACCCCGAAGGAGCATGAGAGAGACCCTCTGAATCCATTTGACATGGATGATGATGATGATGAAGAGGAGCCAGTAGAGGTCAAGGTACTATTATTGTTATGACTGTCGGACCTATTATCAGTGTACGATAACAGAATCACTTGATAGTCCTCATTTTTTTGCCATTTATGGGTGTGGGTAAATTTAATGCAAATACTGCCAAAAACAGCATTTCTAGGTATGTATTTCATTACAAATATACGGCTTTGTTATAATCTGACCGTAGTTCTAGTAGACATGCAACAAATCTACATCTTCTTGCTTTTTGCTTATCAAAAATAGACCTTTTGTAAATTACTGAATGACCTAGAGATCAGATACTGTACATACTGCAAAGAGGATTAGTTTCCCACTTTTGCATAGGATAAGCTTATTATTAAATTATTGGCATCTGATCATATCATATTAGCTGATATGGAGAATTGAAATTTAGGACATCAGAATACCAGCAATTGGTGGTATGAGTAGAACACTAGGTGTTACTGCTCAAGTTGTGAATGTGTCTGATAGGTTCTCATGATCAGTAATTGGTAGTATGAGTACAACACTACTATTTACTACTCAAGTTGTGAATGTGTGCCATAGGTCCCCATGATCAACAATTGTGGTGAACTTTTGAGTTTTAAGACACATTGGGATAACCCTTTTCGTTTTATTGATAACTGCAGTGTAAAAATGTGGCTTCTTCAGGTTAAGACCTTTTGTCTTTGGTATTTGTTTAGTGCCATAGGAATACTTAGGACTGTGTAAGACACAAGAGCGATAGATTTTTTAAATGGACACAAAGTCTGAAATAACAAATTACTTCCCTGGGAAGACCTTAAATGAACCAGTAAATATCATTTTCCAACCTTTGTACTGCCGTATATATACCATATCTTTGGGTAATTTTCAGACTCAAAGTTCCACTTAGGAAAATCCACCCCTACCTTACCCCCTAAATACCTAGCCATCCCATCTTTGAAATATTCAGTAGTTTATGTTCTTCATCCCCAGCCTGCAGCTAAACCCCAGCAGTCCCCATTTCAGGGTATCATCAGCCAATGTTTTGAACCTCATCTTCACATCTACATCGAATCTCAGGACAGGTAAGGGTACTGGATAACCTTCATAGCAGGTGTCGAATGTGTACTCCACATTTGATGTACATATTCTAACACCTATGAACAATGACAGAAATCGTCCAGTTTTGCTATATTCATGAGTCCAAATTGAAGTTACCTCTTGACCATTGATTGGTTTTGATAAATGAATATATTCATATTGCACAATGAAGCTTCAATGGTAACCTTGTTCTGTGACCAACATAGTTTTACACAGTAAATCAATAGGACTTCTTCATTGTGTGAGCTTGAAGTGGGATGAATCACACACTAAATTCCCATTGACTTTGTTTGTCTGAAAAGGCATGGTAATCAGACTTGATTAAGTGAATTTTGTGTTGAATGTTTATGATTTGTGTTTGTTGTGATCGTATGTATGAATAGTTAATAGCATACAGTTTTATGCAGTCTGGCAAAGAATTCTTGCTAAAGTTCGCGGCTGGACGTTGATATTACGAGTACAGCCACTGTAGGTGCATGCATAGTACACTTCCGCCAGGCTGGCAAGACACTGGATAGCCAAGTGGTCAAGCACAATCCTTTAAGTTTGTAGGATGGGTTTCAAACCACACGTGGGTCTTATCAAAGACTTAACCCAGCCAAAATTTCCATTTGAGACCCCTTGGTCTAAATTCCATTCATGAAGGGTTTTGATAAGTTTCAAATGGTTATCGACATGTTAAAAGGATTTCCCAAAGGGTTTTCTTTGTTCAAAGGGTAAATTTGTGAACCCCTTTGCCCAATTTTCATTAACCACAAGGAACCCTTTGATTCTAAAAGGGTTTACCAATTGGTTCCCTTTGAACAAAAAGGGTTTGCAAGTGAGTTATACCCAAAAGAAGTCCAAAGGGAATTTTCAGCTGGAAAAAATGGGCTGAGTTACCTTCTTACTTGGTGCATTGCATGTGAGAAAGGGATGAAAAATCTAAACGTGATTTTTTTTTACCATCAACATTACAATCGCTGCCAGGTTAGCACAGTACCCAGGGCTTTATAATAACATTTGCCAGTGAAAGGATCCAGGTAGAACTTTGTGCTTTGTGAAGGGTTTTGCAGTTTTCAGATTTTTAATAAGTTGGTCTATTTCATGGTCAAGTCGGGTTCAATAGTTGCCGCTGTCATATTATTAACGACTCAAAAGTTGAAACATTACTTGCAACTTGTTTACAACTCTGAAGGTTTCAGCTGAAGACTTCAGATAATTTCCTTTGCAGTCTTAATGCAACCTTGTATTGTAATTGTCTTTCATAAATCATGATAAGAGTAACTTTTTTTTTCCTTTTTTTAAGCATTCTAAGTAGAATTTTTTATTGTTTAACATGTTGCTTTGTTACATTTTACCATTGCACATGAACAAAAAAAAAAAAAAACCACACACCTTACAGTTTCAGGGGTATGTGAGGTTTTGGTAGTAACATCATTTGCAGTACATAATATAGAAGCCATATGAAGACAGCTATTTTAAACAAAAAATGAAGTCACAAGATTCAAATAACTTTACCCTCCTTTTATGTGTGGTTCAATTAAAGTATACCTGTACTTAGAGTTAAAAGTTCAAAAATATTTGTTAAAAAGATTGGAAAATGAATCTCATTGGTCCAATTCCCATCTTTATAGCTTAGTCAGGTGCTAAGATACAAAATGTTTAAGTTAATTCACATTATTTGAAAAATGTCAGTTGCACAATAGTTTGTAATGACCTTCCTTGTACAACTAGCATTACCTGCTTTGTTTCCTTTTGGAATAAAAATGTTTATGTAGCCTTGGAAGAAGAATACTTTTCTTGCACAGCATGTTGTAAGGATAGGGCTTGTTTAGCCAAGTCACTCTAAGACAATAAGACCTGATCACATTTTGGAACAAGGTGCAGCACTTGGCTTTAGGAATAACAAAGACAGTAATATGAGTAGTACAAGAATGACATCACAGAGTATTGTGCAATCCACAGGTTTAAAATTGAGTAAATAAACTTAAATATTTTATCCTTGGAATGTCCTGTGAAGATGGATGTTGGGTCAAAGGGATTCGTTTATCAACCTCTCTCCTAGATATTTTTTAATTTTTTGACCTTAGGTACACTTTAAATAATTTTACAATATATTTGTTTGTGAATTCTTCATCTAATGTAAGAAAACTGCTCAAGTAGCCTTTATTATGCATTATCTTATTTTGTGAATAGTCATGAAAAATACCTTCTGTAGAGAACATGCAGATGATGTATTTTGTAACACCTGACTAATTTTTCTGGACAGCAAAGGGCCTCATTCTTATATTGACCTACAATGGATTGCTGGTTTTAAGCAAGGCATTTCACCTCACTGGTGAATATTTTTGGCCAAAACTGTTATTTATTTCTCATCATTGTATTCTGTGGGTCTCCAAGGGCAGGAAAAGGAAGTTTCAGGATGAGAAATTCAAGCTTTGGACAGAAAACGAATGAAGTCAGGAGACATTGGTATAAGTGTTTGTTCCTTTTGCTGTCCAAAATGATCCACAAATCCCTGTGCTCTGACATCAGTTCATGATTTGTATAGCATGTACAAGAAAGTTCATTTTGATTAATTTTGTTGTTCAAAAAATTAAAAACAAGGGCAACTGTGCAGCAGGGCCTTGACACCTGCTCGGTTGTGTAGTGGGTTCTCTAGCTCACACATTTAGAAAAGATTATGGCAAGCTGTGTTATTCTTGTCAGAAGGTCTTACTGCCCAAATGCGAGTTACTGAACGTTGAGTTACACCAGGGAATCTGCATTTCAGATGGGAAGGCTGGAGATCAACCTCTGGTCAGGCCATGCTGAAGACCTTAAAAATGGACTGGGACTTGCTTTATAAACTCAGTGTGATGTAAGAGTCTTTTGTTTTTTTTTCTATTATAGGAATCTGTCTGACCTTATTCAGAGGTTCATGGAGGATTTCCGTACCCAAGGACCTCCTCCAATCCAGGCCGAAGAAGGGGGCGCCGTTCTTCCAAGCTGTGCTGATCTGTTCGTTTTTTACAAGAAATGTATGATCCAGTGTTCACAGCTCAGTACTGGTCACCCTTTGCTCTCATTGACTGCAACATTCCAGAAATACCTGAAAGAATACGCTAACAGGTTACTGACGGGAAATTTGCCCAAGTAAGCCAAATTCTGATTTCTTGCTTCTTTTATCAGCTATCAAAATACAAAACAGAAAAAACGGGTTGATGCATGGAAGGGAACAGCATATGGTAGAGCATGGTGGTCATTAATCGGCAAAGGTGTTGGACTTGTGATTAATCCAGGGGTTACTTGTTCAATACCTGCTTGGTTCATTACATTACGTTACGTTACGTTACGTTACGTTACGTTACATTACCATTTGCATTGGCATTGGCATTGGCATTGGCATTGGCATTGGCATTGGCATTTGCATTTACATTTACATGCTTGGTAAGAATGCTATATCTAAATTAGCTCTCCCTCTCCTGGATTAAATGTGTACTCTCTGAGATAACCTGTGTGTCATTGGTTGGGGTAGATTTGTGCTGCAACCTAGAGAACTTGTCTCTGGAACAGTTTGTCACTGACCATGGTGAATACAAATGAAGTTTTTGATACCTGTCACTCATGCCAAGCATCTAAACATGTAGAAAGACAAATGTATGGCCTACCATGTACTTACACACAGTGATGTGAAGTATTTTTGCTCGTACCAAAGTTTCCCCAAATTAGTATCCTTTGGTACTTCTCAGTTTCAGCAAAGATCACAAATATCTCGCAGTCCCTCTTTGAAAGTACTATGGCATGCAAATTAATATCATGAGGTACCTAGAAATCAGACACCTTGCATGCATATACACAAAATACTTGACCATAAAAGACTCCAGGTGAAAGTTAAAACATTTCTTCATCAAGATTATTTAAGCGTGAGTCAGAGTGTCTTCATTTGCTTTGGTGACTGTTAAAGGCCAAATTATTGTCACCCAAATTTGTATAATTAATATACTGTGATATTAAAATCATCTTTTTATCATCATCATCATCAGTCATCATCATCATCATCATCATCATAATCATCGTCATCATCATAATCATCGTCAGTCATAGCATGTTTTTATTCTTGTGAATGAACTTTGATTGGGTTGCCATTAAATGTTTTCTTCAAAGGTCTCAAGCTCCAATGCCAACAAGTTTGAATTTCTCGACACTTCTGAAAGAGGGTTTGAAGGAGAGTACCAGCGAAGTTCCAAAGTTTACTGCTGACGAGCAGTACAGAGTCTGTAGTATCCTGGTTACAGCTGAATATTGCCTGGATACAACTCAGCAGGTGATTTCATATCATTAATAATTCATCTCATGAATAATTTATTACCATTTCTGATTGTCGCCATCATTCAGCTTGATACACCTTATGAATAATTTTTGAAGAAAATAACTAGTACATATCCAGGGATGTTGATAGTGAAACCCTAGGATAATTTTACTTTGTCACACATTAAATCTATGTAGATAAAAGTTTCATTTTGATTTGACCTTTCTGTGTTCAACCTACTTCAGTGAACTAGTCTTTCATTGTTTTCTTCTTTTAATTTTGTGTAGGTGTTCCCAGGTTATCAGTTACCCTGGATATCTCTTCTAGTAAAAATTAGATGACTTTGTAAAATTTAATACCGCCATTGCCAGTAGTGTTTATTTATTTAAGCAAATCAAATAGTCAAATATAAGCCTGGCAGATTCTGCTATTATCATGAAAAAATGATAATACTTTGTGGATTCAAGAATGAATAGTTAAGAGTGTATATGAATGATAAAATGTGCCACATATTCTGGGCAGGAGGGAAATGTGACAGCTAGGAAAATGCATAATTTTTTGCCAGATTTTACGTGTAGGTTAGGTTCTGTTTATGTTTAGTTTGTAGTTAGAATCTCTTGTGCATCAGCAGATTATTCTATTTTTTCCCCATCTCATGTCTGCATTCTGACTTTTTTTGTCTGTGAATTTTAATGAGAGAAATCTCCATGGAAATGCAGATGATTGGAACAGATGTAAGACCAGACTTTGCTTCTTTATATTCCTTCATTTGTTTGTTTTTTTATGTATATATTTGTATGTATGTTATTGGGTGTGTATGTTTGTTTGTGATTTTTCATGAAGTTACTAAAATCTACATTTTTGTAAACTAGGAGAAAGTGGAAATGAACAGTAACTGATAATTTTAAAATGTTCTCACAGATGTTGGTGTCAATTATGATTCATCCAGTCATAGAATTAATTTACCAAATTATGAATCAAATTCTGGACTAAAACCTGTTGCTTACTTGCAAATTTCCATCCAGTCTCATTGGACTTACCTTGGCAATTGTAGAGAAGTACAAGCATTGGTTCTACTTGTTAAGTCACTGGAGTGTGTCCAATCACATGATCTGTTTTCACAGTTGTTATTAACATAGTGGGAGGACATAGGTCATGTTCTTATTCATAAAATTACTTCCATAAAGATGATTTTTCCTTTCCCTGCTATTATAGCTGGAAGAAAAGTTAAAGGAGAAGATTGATCCTACCCTGGTCGATCAGATCTCACTTAGCGGAGAGATAGATGTTTTTCATGGGTAAGTCTCTAAAACTGTACAGGGATCCCACAGCCTGGAAAAGTCATGAAATTGTATTTCACTTTCCAGGCCTGGAAAAGTCATGTAATTTTGTAAAAAATGATGGAGGTCATGGAAAAGTCATGGAAGTTTTAAAAAGGTAATATGTTACCTCCTTAAAAATGAATGTTAAAAGGGAATTTCATGGTTAAATTTAATACCCAAGAACAATGTATAGTCATGGATTGTTTGTGATTTAGTGGTGAAAAAGTCATTGAAAAGTCATGGAACATGGAGTAAAAAAGTGTTAAACTTTAATAGAGAGGTGAAAATAATTATCCCGAAATTTTTATGATTTATCAGGGAAACCTCTGGGAAAGAATGAAGGAATTTTTGCCATGAAATGTGGGGGCAATAAGCAGTGTTCACACTTCAGTAGTAAATAGGCCATTCCTGTGTGCCGGCAGTTGTAAACTCATCTTCAATAGACTCTTTTCCAAATAGCAATTTCTATGGATTATAGGATATAGTTTTGGTATCTGTCAATTTTGTCAGTGGGATTTTACTGTGTGAAAAAGATTGACCCATAACAAAACTCTATCCCACAATCCATTGTAATCGCTATTTGAAAAACACAATCTATAAAGTTTACAGATATCGTGGAGGAATCAGCTGAAGAAGCTCTGCTTATTTCTCTTTTCAGTTTTCCCTCGCCTTTTTTCACACATGCTTCATCAGCGGAGAAAAGTCATTGGGGGCCAAAGTGCAAAGAAGACAAACTGATGTGAATGATGTCAAGAAAACACCAGAATGATGTCAAGAAACCACCACCAATGTTAAAAATAAAGACATCAATGTCCTTTTACATGTTTGTATGATTTGACCGTCTGTAGGATCGTCAAGAGTTATATGAAGAAAAACACTTGAACTAAACACTATAGAAATAAAACTGACGCTAATGATTTGATGTGCCACTAAGAAATGCAAAATGCGTGTTCTTTGTACTTTCCCTCAATGAAAATATAGTGAAAATATTTCTCTTCTCAAACTAGTGAAAAAAATCTGTACATTCTATTGGCGGTACTTTACGTAGGAAGTTACAAGTAAAATAGACAGTGTGTTTTAGAGATTTAATTTTGTTTTCTCTCTATGATCGGGTATCAAAGAAAACTTATTGCACCATATCGTTCTTTTCAAAAATGTCCAGTAAAATCATCCAGCATTTACCTTCTTAACACATTCCGAATCCTGTTTTGAGTCCTCGGCATGTCAGCCATTTAATCCTTGCTCCTTTCCACATTATCATGTGCATGAGTTCATGTTCCCTGGTGCAAATCAGTAAAACAAGGCTACCCTGAAGGCAAACACTCCCATGTCTCTCGCATAATTCGAGACTTTCAATACTGTACGAATAATTCTTAACTTATGCATGATGCCTGCACTTGATTAATTCAATGCACGTGGCTTTGAAGGCACAGTCTGCACCACACACGTACACGTGTGTGACTGTGCGAAAAATGTCTTTAAAATGTCAGACTAGTCTATTTCATAATTTCATATATAATACGAACTGCTTTCAGTCAACGTTGGTCTACTTCTACAAGAATCTAGCAGATTTTTGAAAGAAACAATGAAGAATTAATTAAGTATATACATGGCAGATAATTTCACTTCCGCAGTGGACATTTTTCAATTTTGTTCTTTTGTGAATACGCCCACCCTAAGACGTGACCGTATTGAAGCTGATCCTACCTGAATCACAAGCGAGTGAGAATCCTTCTTAATAGAAGAAAAAATTATTTACTTACCATTTTTGGAGAAGGTCTTGAGATAAAATGGATGAAAAATTTGATATGAAGTCGTCAGTCTTGGACGGAAACAGGTGTCCGTCTGTACTAGTGCTTTTTCGATCTTGATGCAGCGAAAAGCTTCGAGAAACTGTCAGCGGCCGACGCCCAAGTGGAATATCATTGACGGTGAAGACGATGACGTCACTAACGTATGATTATGTATGTACAAAAGTTAAACAGCCAATGCACTGCTTTCTTGTCGTCCTACGCGGTTTCTTTGACACGGCAGAATACTGTACTGACATTTCACATGCAATTGCACTCTCCGCATAGGTTATCGTATGAAGACGTGCGCCGGGACAAGTGTAATGAGTATCTTTTAAGGAGATAATTGCGTGAATGGTGGTTTGTGTATCGTAATGAGGGCAAGGCAATCCGGGGGCCTTAGAAAGTGTAAAATTTTTGCCATAATAATTCAATCGATTAATCA
>JAAAJZ020033461.1:0-10312 GCA_010015985.2 Actinopyga echinites
CTCGTATTTGCTGGTACAAAAATTAAGAGAAGCTGCTTTTCCATTTTTCTTTTCGCCATTAATTTTAAATTTGAAGAAAATACTGAAGGAAAATGTTGCTTTGTTAGCCTTTTTTGGGGATATCTTTAGTTAGGAATAGAGTATTGCCATGGGGTTTGGAGGGCATGTGGTGAAAAATTTTTTTTCTTTCATATAGGATCCCTAAAAAATGCCACCAGAAAATGCCTTTAATACTTATATTCCGTTCTAGTTTTCTCCTAGCTTCTTTCTGAACTATGGGCATGTCTGAAGTACAAAGTGTGTTCAGCAAGTTATCATGTAAATGTTATAACAATCTTGTGTCAGCTCATGGATTTGAAAATAACATTGCAACAATATTTATGGATATTGGTTTGTGACATTAAATTCCAGGAATTCTCTAATGCATTCTGCTTATGAATTTGCACAAGTTGATATTTTTGTGTTGTAGATATCAACAGGATCTGTCCAATGCATTTACTTCTTTGTTTGCTGGTCATGTTCATAACATGTGTTACTTGATTCTTTCAGGACTACCACTGGTGGTGGCGCTCTTTCATAGTATCTGGAGGCTCCGCATTTTATGTCCTTCTGTACTCCGTGTTTTATTTCCATACCAAGGTAAGTCTTTCAAAAGTTCTCACAGATTATTTTTGCTCTTCACCTAATGACATCTGTTTGTACTTCCTGAAGTAGATGTGTAGATGAAGAAATTGTGCAGAGTTAAGCCCAGTCCACACCAACATGACTTACCCATGATCCCAAGCAAAGAGGTATCACATCAAATGTGGTCATGGCAAGGTGAACCATCACACCACCTTGATTTTGTTCAATTTCCGACATTTTGTGAGCTGTCAGCCCAATTGTACGTGTTCAGTTGTAGTCTGATGCAGTTGGTTCTTGTCGTTGTGGTGTACCATGAGCTCAAGGTGACATCACTTCTCATCAGGTCGTGGGTAGTTGTGGTGGCCTGGGCTATAAAGGACTACTTTCTCTGAACTGCTAGAATTATGCAGACTGCTCCAAAATGACCTGCAGCCCCAGAAAGTTCATCAGATTGAAATACTTCATATCATTTACATTGTTCTGTCATGGTATTGTTCCATTCTAGACTGGCAGGAAGGGACGGATACCATCCACGACCTCAGCCAAAAGGCTGAGAAATTATCACTGATCCCCTTTACTGTCTCTTCAATCTTCCTAATATCACATGAATCTCAAATATTTAGAGTTTTTGTGAAGAAAGAGGAAGAAGGAGTAACTGTATTTTACTGAGTCTGCTGTTTGGAGTGGAATCACGTTTTTTTTTGGTTTTTTTTTCTGCTCAGATTTGTGATTTTCTAATTTAATTTGCTGTTTCTTTTTTTACAACAAAAGCTGAATTTGGACCTTAACTCTGTTATCTGATCAAAGTGTTCTTCCTTTTAATCATGCCAACTTGGTATCTCTTTGGTGTAAGACTGATCTAGAGAAAGATACTCTTGAACGCATTTAACTAACATGGTAAACTTGTCTTTCAACCCAGTCTTGGGTAGCAACCATGGGCATCCTATATTCTTGTTAAAGGTGTTGGTTTTTAAAAGAATTTAGGGTATAAAGCAATGGGTGGATTAGGTGTCTGATATAAGCTTGATTATAAAAGTTGTGTACTGATGCTATAGCAAAGGGATTTGTTGTTTTGGAGGGCAAAAGGAACTACTGGCTATGCCGATAATACCCCACACGTGAAACACTCTTGTGAAAGGAGGGGAAAGTAATGACATTTTAGTAACATAATTGAGAATTACACAAAATTCTAAATCCAATGCAAAAAACCCCCCATGTTATTATCTTGTTTCATTCTTGAGATGTTGCTATTGTTATCATCTACATGGGAGTTGCCATTTTCCAAACAGACAGAGTTGTAGCAAGTCAATTTTGACATTTCAGGTTGACTTTGTTTCACTTTCCCTTCTCCCCAAGGTTAGCATATGTTTGTTGGTATTGGATTTCACTCTAGGTATTTTGGAAATGATTTCTAAGTGGTAGCTGGATCTTTGAAAGGAATGAATTACAAAGAGATACATAACACCTGAAAGTGAAATGAGCCTGTTACATCATAATAGACTTGCCACAAGGAATGGCAGCACGCTAGTAAAATGATAGAAATAGTGATATCTCAAGAACCAAATGAAATGATGGTTAGAGAACTTTGCCTTCTTTTCGATTATATTACCACCTCTATTGTCATATCTTTCCCTTCATTCACCCCTTCCATCACCCATTCTGTGCAGGATTAATCTTAACAGTATCATCTCCAAGCACTCTTGTGGTCCATTCACATGATCATCATTGATGGTGGCATTTGTCCTGTAACCCTCTCATTGAAAGATTTACCCCTTTTCTTCATCCATCTTCTTCCTACAGCTGGAGATCACCCAGTTCGTTCCAGCCCTCCTTTACTTTGGTTACACTTTCATGATGGTCTTCACCTTCTGGTTGCTGACCGGAACAATTGGTTTCTGCGCTGCCTACATTTTCATCATAACCATATATGGAGCCGTCAAAATAGATTAACGGTATGCTCTGTGAGTAAGCAGATGTATTTTTTCCGGCCTTTTTTCCCTTTTTTTGTACATTGACAAAGTTCGGAGGTATTGGGTACACAGATGCCCCTCCGAGGGACATGAGTAACTTCTGACATGGAGTGGTACCTGCAGGTCTTGAAAAGAGCCAAGCTGGTAGCTTCTGTGAGCAGAGATGGAGATGGATTGTGTGATCACTTGAAGGGATTCCAGTGAGAGGCTGAGTATGAAGAAAGTACAAAGGCTGACAAAGGGGGCCCTTCAAGAATTGTCATGGAGATGATGGTGATGCCATTTATAGATATGAATTTGATTTTGACACGTATTTACCATTTAAAAAATTAACATAAGTATATATAACTAACATTGCCAGATTGATAAGTGGTAACTACCCCAAAATTGTCTTCTACCCCAGCTTGGCTGGTCAGAAGGGGCATTGTATCCCTTCTGGAAAGGACATGACATGATTCATGCTCTGGTAAAAATCACAGCAATATGCACTGTCCGTCTCACATTGCTTGTGTTGTTTATGTGAGTGATATGCTTACCTTAGTTTTGCAAAGAACATAATTATTTTGAAATGCACCTACTTTAATTGAAGAAACCTTAATCTCCATGACAAGATTTCACTTCCGTAGATTTAATGTACTAAAGAAGGTTTTGAGTACTTTTTAGTCTGTTAATAACTACCAACTGACTAACTGAATTATTCTTTAGATAACTTAACTATCAATTTATTTTGCCACATTTCAGTATGAAAATGAGACACATGTTTGTCAAAAATGCTACCTTAATAATTTTTGGATGAATTGATGTCTTTTGGTGAAAAATTTATTTTAATTACAGGGAGAAAATTGTCAATCATTTCATATTTTTTTTATGGTTTTCACATTGTGTAGCCACTAGAGTGGTTTCCTGATGTGACTACATATTGTTAGAAGATATGATATTTATTGTTTTCTTTTACAATGGTTTTTTTTTCTTTTTTTCCTTTTTTGTCATTTTCGTTTCTTAACTACTGTATACCCTTTGAAATGTTGGAAAACCATATGTAAGAAGCAGGGCTCGAAAAGTATGTAAACCTGCTAGCCCAGGGATAGCCCAACCCTAGCTAGAGGTACTCTAGCCTAGTTCTTACCGTATGCACAGCTGAACTAGGCCAGAGCCGAGGTCCACTATATTTTCCCCCAGTGATTACTTTGAGAGTAACCACGCATCTTACAGTAGTATTGTGTGCTCATACATGGACTAAACCAAAAGTGCAGCAGCCATTGGATAGGAAAACACAGCATACAACTGTATGAAAAAGGCACATGCAAAAACATGTAGCACTTTTGCAGTAGGGCAAAGCAGACCAAGATTGCTCGTAGAAATTGTCATTTTTCGATATTTTGGGGAACTAATGTGAGTATTTTTGAAGCAGAGATGTTTTATGATTGTAAGGGAGCTTTATGGATCAATAATTTATGGAGTAGATGTAGGTTATAAATAGATCCAACCTGCTAAAGTTTTTGAAGACTTGCTCCCCTTCTTTTTAGTGGACCATGTTGCTGACTCAGTGTAGAAAGTCTCATAGCAACCGGTAACACTTAGTCAGCAGACTGCAGACCTGCCCAAACCACACTTAGGCTAGTGTCAGTGTACAATGAAAACCCCAATTGTTTAGAATTGCACAGTTGTACAATGTATAGTGACATTATAGCCTATGCCTTTGGGCCTAGTTCAGACATTTGTCCTTCAGGCTAGTGGTATAAGATTGTCAGATGCCTTTGGGCTAGTATGAAAGCATTCAAAATTTTTCGATCCCTGCCGTAAAGTTTGTTCATGATGGCCTATGGGCTTCAAGAATACAAATATTTTTTCACTTTCCTAAAATATTGGCCTTGCTTATTTTGTTAGTTCCTGCCATTTGTATGCGTATAGATAGGTAGAATTTGTCTTCCTTCATGTAAATTTAGGGGATGTGTACAGAGTCTTGAGAAACTGACAGACACCAGGAATACAGAGGAGGGGTTTTTTTTACCCCTTCACCTTTGAAAGTAGCAAGTAAATACAGTTGCAAAGCCTCATGCTGCAGTACATGTGCATTATAGAACACTTTAATGGTCACAAAACCTAAGGCAGTTGTAGTGTTGATTAAAGAAGTAACATGTAGAATTTGTGCCTGAACCAAAAGTGTTCATGTTAATGTCATTACATTTTCCTTTTGAATTTACCTGTACAAACATTATCTTTCCTGTAAGGTACAAACTTGGGATAGGTTGTAATGAATGAAGTAGTGTGACAATACTTTGAACTCTGGTTAGTGTTAGGCTAAGGGGTAGGCATGCCGAATGGTTCAAAAGTATACCACTGACAAGTTTTGTTTCTTTCAAAGGGACTATGGCTTCACCCAAATATATGTTTTTGACTCTGAGGCTAGAGGAAATTACAATTGGTCACCTTCCATTGATGGACAGTAAGTGGGCAAATTCAAACATAATTGCAAGTCGAAACAAGCTCCTGTAATTGGTCAGATAGCATTAACACAATTGTGATGTCAAAATGTTCTTGGTAAACACAGTACAGAGTGGTCAAGGTTTCCAAATTAGAAGCTGTAGAAAGCCCCATTATGCTGTGTCTTCAGCAGAACTGACCATAAGCAATTTATTCTTATTTCTGGAAGATTCCTTAGGTTTTTGAATTTGGGAGGGGCTTGAAGTTAACTATGTTGGGAGAATTTTAACTGTGTGTGGTGAAGCCATAGTTCCTTTAAAACTGGGAGGTAAAGTTACAACATAGTTCTACACGTCTAATGCTATAGTACTTACGAAATATTGTCGCAGACTGTGGTTGAGTTGAGTTCTTAAAAGGTTGATGAGGAATTTTGAGAGTTAACCGTTAGGGAGACTTAGGTTTTAATCTGGAGGAGTTGTATAACCAAGTGGTTGTCAAACTATTAGTGGTGGACCATGGAAAGAGCCAACTGCTGTTCATGTGGTTTGAGGGAAAATTGTTGCTCAGGAAAAGCATAGTGCAGATCAGTAACAGAAACAACAGCAAATAAAAACTCTTAATGCACTAACTTAGGCTACTATTTTAGGTGTGCATTCATTAAGAGGTGTGTGGGCATGGGTGAATTTCTAGCCATGGCCAGGCCCATAGCCACAGGGGAGGGGTATGGGGCACAGTCAAGAGGGGGAATTCCTCCAGAAAATTTCAGTCACAAGTATTTATTATTAAAGAGGGGGAAATACAAATATAGGGGAAAATTGTGTTAAATATTGCTTTCATTTGGCATATTAGACACTGAAATTAGCAAAAATTTTGCAAAGTACACCCCTCCTATAGAACCTTCCCCTAGGATGGCAGTCCTCCTGCATTGATGCGTCCCCCTCATTAGTTACTGTAGCAGGTTTCTTTTTCTTTTTTTTTCTTTTTGTTACATGGTAAGTGTCTTAAATGAATGAAGAAAATGAAAGAGCATATTATAGATGGCACTGTTCAGATTTATGTAAGGGCATGAGGTGAATGGGTGTGCACAGTATATATTGCATTGTCATACTAATATGTTACTCATGTAATGCACATGTAACCTGTGTGGATAACTGTAATGTAGCAATAGATTACAGATCACAGTTTGGCTTTTTTTTGTAAAAGCAGTTCAGTTGATACAGTATTGAAACACGAACATTTTACCTTGGGCTACATTGTTGTAAATAAGAATTGTTGTTAGTATTGCTGTATGTGTTGTTACTTTCTTTCAGGCACCCTCTCATTGATACAGTGGAGTTTAAGTATTGGGGATACTTTTGCATATCTTTTTTTTCTTTTTCCTGAAAACTCTCTTTATGAAGGTGGTTCACAGTCCTCAAAATATTTATACGACTACAGTTTCCTGTCATCAGAGATTTGAAGCAAAAATGTTTCAAAGCAAGTACTGACATTGGTGTATGTCATTCAGTGTGGGGAATCCATTGGAGGGGGGAAACAAGTATTTCATGATATTTGTCTCTGTGCAAGTTGCCCCACCCCCCATCTCCACTACTCATCACCACGGGTGGAAGGCCAGAGGTGCCTGAAACAAATAGTTTTGAGGGTACCATCTTTGTAGAGGACACTTTGTGGACCCAGTGTATTTTTTTAGACTTACCAATATGTAAGATAGATAAAACATCCGAGTCTAAGAACTATAGAACTGTACATGCTATAAGTTGCATGGTTCGTGGCTCTTTCACATAGCAAAATTGTAATGGGATGGTGTCCCCATCCTATTGCGCACCTGGCACTTGGCAGAGGTATACACTCAGCCATTGAGTAATTGTAAATGGAGTGCTTTACATTATAGGGATCTGCTTTTACCCATTTTGATACAACAGTCTGTAAGTTTTCAAGGCAGAAAGTGCAACAATGATTTCACTTGACCTTTACACTTGTTTGTTTCTTTTTTCTTGGCTGTTTTTTTTTTTCTCAGACTTGTTTACCCTGTGTCTTAAAGTCCTGCCCATATCTTGAGATGCAACTTGAATCACATGATGTAACGAAATGGTCTGGTTGTATTCTTAAGGCCAGATAACACCATCACGACTACTCACTGCAATACGTGATGAGACATCACATAAAATGCCACCAGAATGTGTCTTGAACAGTGAATGCCTTCCCAACTAGTTGCAAGACCTAGTTTTCGGGACCGAGTTGTGAGACTTTCGTCAAGGTGGTTTCGGCCCATGTGTTTGCTTCGCTTATTGTAAATGGGCTACGGTACAAATTACATGTTACACAGACGGCTTTTAAACAACAATGTGTGGTACCTTTGGCATACATGTTCAGATTTTCACATCATCATTTTAGTTTTTCCCATTGGAGGATCAGATCGCAAACACAGGGCCAAGTATAAACATGTAGGGATGGAAACTCCCTGAATCAGGTTTTGGGATTTAGACTTGATGACAGGGTCAAGCCTCAGGTGTAAATGCTAGTAGGAATACATGCCAGTGGAGGATCTGGATACATTGCAAATCTTGACCAAAATATTCCATCTAATCTGTTGCTGTTTGAGAATATCCACACCCCACCCGTTAAGTCGTAACTTCAGTGCTGTACTATAAGAGGGCCAAGTTTGAACTTTACATTTCTAGTAGTTTCCTTTAGCATACGGGAGCATTTTTTTAGGGGGTGAGGGTTTTAGGGGGATGTGGGTGGCGGATTGAATTCCTTCGCCGAAATTTTCATATTTTGGTACCACAACCTTTTACGAAGAAGGCGGCCATTTTCCTTAGATCAAACCTTATCCCGAAAGTCCATGGTAGTACCCAAGTGACTGATATATGCACATGCGGCTAGCCTAATTGTCTTAAGTGTGTACATACCAAGGTCATCGAATACTAATATGTGCTCTTTCAGGTTTTCATATCTGTGAAATGAATCTTGGCTCCCGAAAGAAGCCTCATTGATTTAACAAAAGTGGTTATTTCGTAAATACCTGACTTTAGTTCTCTGTGGCAACTAACTGGTTCTCTGTGGAGATTTTTCGCCCGTGACTGAAAACCTCACGTAGCTAGTAATTCGTATAAAGAGGGAAAGTAGTTTCACCAACTTGATCACCTGGCTGCATAGTGGACTCAGTAGCATATCCAGGATTTCTTTAAAGGGGGTCCAGTGGTAGATACGGTCACATTCCCCCTCCCAAATTACTAAATCTCCAATGGTGGGGGAGACCACACACCCCAATTCTCCCATGGGACTGACCTATTACATCGATGCGTAACTCCCATACGAATCACCAATTTTACCTCAATGCTAGTAATTGCCTGCAAAGATTTTCATGCGATCATTCACCTCTGGTTTTTCTAGACATAAGAACTTACAGACAGTACGATTACTATTAAACAACGCTTGCTGTTACAGTGGAATAAAAGTGAAGGAACCTGTAGGGAAATGGCCCTTAATTAGCATCACACCCAAATGCCTTCGCCTCCGTCTGTGTCGCAGGCAATAGACTGATTCCTGCAGAATTTCTCCAACGTTTCAGATGCACATTTATGTGTGAGATTATACTCGAACTACCTTTGAAGACATGCCATTGAAGGGTAATCTGCTCGAAATCACACCACCATGCCTCTTCCCATGGCTTCAGCCTTGGTCCCTCGCAGCGCAAATTCCTCGTGTAAAGCCCAGTTCTCACCGCCATGACGCGACCAGATGTCACTTTGAGCCTAGGCCACACCGCCACGACGAGTTCCGACTGGATCATCTGACTCCATTCAAACATTCCGCCGACCGCTCACAACGTTATGGAAATGGACTACATTCGACGTGACGTGTCGTTGCATCGGGATGTGCGTAGTCGTGGCGATGTGACCTGCTTTAGACTGCGCTGAAAAGACACGAAATTCGTTGTCTTCGTATCGTATCACAAAATACATGGGTCATAAAGAGCAGATATATTCTGGTACATTTGTGGATTTCCCAAGACATCCCCTTCCCTTAGCCCCCTTCCCCAGGCCGGCGATCACTCAACATACTGCATGCCCCCCCCCCCCTTGAGAGAAATCCTGCGTACGCCACTGATATCTAGGTAATTCTTGGCCATAGAAGGCACAGAAAATTATACCCCTATTGGAATCTAAAGCTACCGTCGACAATGTATGACCAGGATTGAATTCAGCTTTATTGGTATACGCCACTACAACGGTGTCCACTACCTAACTTTGAAAGACTGCATTTTCTACAAAAAGGAATGCCCCAAAGAAGTCTTTTCTGTTAACTTAACACTCGGCTAGTTTTGTTACTTCATGAAATATATACTGTTTTGAGGTTTTTGTGTTCAACAGTGGAGGCAAAAGCAGGAGGGGGTTTTATCGTGTATTAAACTAAAAAAAAATCCATAAAATAGTGTAAACTAACTCATCCGGAAAGAAGTTACAAGGAAGGATGAACTTTTTTAAGAAATGCCATATAACTTAGTAAAGGAATCGGATAGAGAATCATAAGGGCTGTTTCAGTCCCAGGACGAGTTATAAGAATGGTTAGGCCCTAAGGGTTATTTCCTTCTCAAACGCTTATTACCCAGCACCAGTGGTGTAACTATAGCATGAGGGGGGCGAACCCAATGGGACCTAACGAAATAGGAGAAATGGAATGGGCAAACCTCTCCTAAGGTGCCACTCCTCCGAGGGCATGGGTTCCAGGGGCCGCCATTGGGCTAACGGTGGGGTCCAGGGGCAACGTACCGGTAGTGGTTAGGGAGTGAAGCCCCAAGAAGTACTGAGATAATTTTTAAAAAAATAGGCATTAGAATGAAGCACAGCTTTAAATCATATTTGGGTGTGCACTTCTGTAACTCGGACTTAAGTTCGAATAATTTGATGATGAAGGGGGTTGTTGGTTGCGCGGGAAGCGCGCTGAAAAAGTTGTATTTTTAAGGCTCGGACAATTCAATAGTAGAACTCGACAATTTTTAAATGAAGATCAGAGTAAAGCCCATGTTCACTTCAGATGAAAAGGGTGGACCTCTGCAGATATTCGTATTAAAGCACCGTAACGTACACCGGTTTCCTATAGAGCCCTTTTCATGTGATGCGTATAGAGCCGTCATCTATGATTGGGTGCGCGAAGCGCGCCGAAAAAATGAACCTTTAATACGTTTCAGTAGTGAAACTGAAATGCAATTAGAGAAAAGATGGCCCCTTTTCACTTCAGCTGAATAAGGGTGGGTCCCTGATGCCCCAGTTTAGGATGAAACAAGAGCA
>JAAAJZ020033572.1:0-10312 GCA_010015985.2 Actinopyga echinites
CTATTATTAGTAACTGTATTGCCCATGTATCCAGTGGAAAAACATTCCCTGTAAAGCCCCATATACACAGTTATACATTTGTCCATGATCATTGTCATACAAATATTTGAGCACTTGTTGGGAAGATGAAACATGCAGCTAAAAGTTTGAACATCTTCATACATGTTGGACGTTGTTCAAATCTGTCGGGAAAGCAGTCTACATGATCAAACGTTTGTTCATTAGCATCATCATACAAATGTAGGATGGTGTTTCTGACCAAATGTATGAACGTGTAAACGGGGCTACATAAAACTATCACAGCCAAATTTGACCATATTTTGACAATCTGCAGATAATGTTAAGCAGAAGGGTTTCCATCCAAGAAAATACATTTTCAGGAGCTTACTTGCGGAGCCTGGGATGGGTGATTTTCCATGATCTAGGGGATATTTTTATCCAAAAATTTTCTGGGATGCTCCCTGAAACTGATGGTGGCACTTTGCTTGGTCTTCCAACAATTCTTAGCCCCCTTGGTGCGCCACTGTTTTCTGAGGTCGTGACCTGGTGCTGCTTCCTGAAATGGGTTGCTCCAAGAAGAGGCTGGGAAACCTTGTTCTAGAGCAACAACCAAAAATTTCAGGAATGAAAATTTCATGAATTTCTGAAATTCTTGTGTTGTGATGGAGAGCTTAGTTTTCAAATGACAAGACCCAATTTGAGATAAGCTGAAATTCTTATACCACAGTTGTGTGAAAACATTGTCAAGAGAAGTCTATTGTGAAGAAAGGATACTCGTTGTACAGTAGGCTTGTAGATGTTACGCTTGTTGTGGTTCCTTTTCCAAGCTGCACAGTCACACCATCCATATCAATATCTCCTGAAGGATCTGGGGCTGTCCTGCCCATGCCTGTAAATTATTTATCAAATTCAGAAATGTGGCATAAATGGGCATTTTGCGAACTCCTTGCAGACATTTTGCAGAGATAAAAAGTCCACTTTTTAAATGTAAACTGTTCAAAAAAAAAATTGTCTGGAAAATAATTGGAATAAATACAACACAATGTTAATGCAGGCCTTTTCTCATATGCAGGGATTCTTTTGTATGATACACATTGTAAATAGAAGCACTTTCATTTGTACATATTTGTAAGAATCAGTTGTGTAAAGTCATAATATTCTGAAGGAAGGAATATCCCAAATGGAAGCAAATTCATACACAAAATTTAAAGGACAGCATCATAATATTCTGTTTTCTGTGGCTGTCAGAAAAAAGTTGTTAGGTTCCTCCCTTCATCTTATTTTTCCTCCCTTCATCTTATTTAATAATACAATGTTTGACCTTACCAAATGTGCTGTGCTTCCCGACAGGTGGTTTGGAAAGCATTTTGGCCCCTGTCAGCTCGTACATGTCCCCAAGCGCTACTTCACAAAGGAGCATCAAGCCAGTAGGGTTTGAGTAACCAGCATGGCAATAGTTGGCACTCTTAGATACCATATCAGCAAAGTAGACACCTTTACCAAACATGTAGCCAGTCTGGAAGAAAAAATAAGAGACACACAATGATTAAAATCCTGGAAAGTGACGAAAGTCATTTCAAGATTTCTTATAAATTGTAATGAAGGACATTTAAGCAAATGTGAAACATTTTGGAAATAAAAAATAAATCCCAAAAGCAACTTTAAATGCATGATAATGGCAACAAAACCGAAGGACCACAAATTCACCCCATGGCGAACATGTCTGCTATGTAAATAATTAAATTGCTTGCTAAATCCCCCAAACCTACCTGTTTTGTGAATCTATGAGCCAAACTTTTTGGGCCATTTCATAAATGGCCCTGTCCAATCATGAATATTTATAAAGTTGACTTCAAAAGTACTACAGTACAACTTAGAACTATGACCAAACGACCAATATACCTACCCAAAGTCTTTGAGACAAGCACCTATTTATACACATCACTAGACAGAGCATTTCAGCGGCTTTCATATTACACCCTTACTTGGCACTACGTGACCTTTTGAAAGGACCATAGCTCCGTAAAACTGAAATAGGCAACATAGCAGCCATTTTGGATGCCATCTTGGATGTGCCAGCCATCTGCACCACTTATTTAACGACAAAGATTCGGATAATAATACCTGAGGACCATGACTAAATGAAAAAGACAGTGGACAAGAATTTTTTAGGAAGAGGGGGCAGGGAGCTGTTACATATGGCTTAGACAAAACAAAATGATTTGTCATTTGGAATAATTTGTACAATAAGTCAGTGGAAGGACATAGTTTTGGTATATTCTGAAATTTGGGGGCACAACCCTTCAAAATCCATAACTCCCAAATTATATTTGTTACCTGTCTGTAAATTTGCAGATGTTGCATATGTCACAAATAAGTAAGTTGTGAAAACAGTCAAACAAAACAATAAAAGCTCTCAGGAGTTACTGTGCGAACATTTTTAATATTTAAATTTTTTGTAAAAATTAGCAAAAAATCACTTTTTTTGCTATTTATGGCACATATATCCCACTAAGCTGCTATAAATGCACATTATTTGAAGGAAAATTTCCCTAGCTTCCATATGACACCTTGTAAGGTGGTATGTGACCTCCTAAAAGGAAGAAGGTTCTCCAAAACTGAATAACCAAAATAATACACAGCCATTTTGGATTCCACTGCCCTATCCACCTCTAACTTAATGGCTAACAAGCAGATTATGATGCTTGAGGACCCTAGCTAACAGAAAATCACAGTGGATAAAAGTGGTTCTAGGGGATGGGGGTAGGGGGTGAGTATGGTGGTCCATAAACTGTAAGTGCAGTGCCCAACAAACCTTTCCTACTATGGGTTTGCCTGTTAAGTTAGGGCATGACAGCCAAACACACGCACACCACCTTGATTGGAAGGGTAACTATGCTGCCTTGTATTGAAACCAAAAATGATTACATTCAATCTAACAAGTACAAATGGAAACAAAATGGAAGCCCCCTTAGTTACATTCCAGTAACTACAAGCACTGACTTGCTGATTGTAGACATTTGTTGTGGTAGTAGTGTGCTGCCTGAAAGTGTGAAAAGAGTTAGTCGTAAACTTGGCAAAGTTTACCCAGTCTAATAATCCATGGTGCATGTCATATGCCTACTATGATGAAATTTCTAAGTTTCCGAAGATGCCAATGGGCTTTTCCTGGCATGAAGGGATTGAAACATTGTACCCATAAAAGTAGGCCCCTTGTTACTTGTGGGCTACTCATCCATGAAACTTCTCTCAGAATTAGGGGAAGCACACAAAAGTCAAGTTTACACATAAAAATCAAACATTCCAGACCATTTGCAACATATGTTAAAGCCTCTGTAAGCTTAGCCATCCCCACCAAATGAAACAACCCTGAACAGTTATTTAAAAGAAAGCTCTTCAATCATTCTGCTAAGAGCAAAATAAATTTAAAATCATCTACAAATTTGCACCATTTTTTCCCCAAATATTTTTCTTTGAAGATTCCGGTACTGCAACTAGCACTACTGGGTACTCCCTGATAATTGCACTTTAATATGTCACTTAACGTCCCCACACTTGCCATCTCTCCTATTAAGAAACCAATATAACTGGGCTGTAAGTGTGTTAAAATGATACCACCGTCACCTAAAAAGCATTCCAAAAGGATTCTTTTTACTCTTGATAGAGACAATCTAAAATCTAAAAGGCAATGAAATTTTTTTGTCAAATAAATCAACAGCATTGGTGTAGTGACTCCTGTCTGGCATACAAACAACAGAAACACAGTCACCACAACTACAGCCATTTCCAGGCAGAACATGTTTTCTTATCCATTTGATTTATCTTGATCACATCTATTTGGAAAGTTAAAATCTGCAAAACCCCTTATTCTGGGTGTAACTGACTCTGATGATTACCTCCTTTGTACCTATCAATACCCATCAATTCCCCCAAACTCCCTAAGGGTCAACTTGCCTGGGACCTATTGCACGTGAGGATTACATTTGTAAATAGGAGGTCACTACTGTGGTTGGTAGACTCCCTTAAATTGTCTGTGACTACCATCTGGAAAGGTAATAGCACATGTCAGTAAATGACATCTACTTAAGAGGTGCCCCAGCCATGATCATTCCCATTTTTTTTTTTTTTTTTGTTTTGTTTTGCCCCACCCTTATCATTCCCAATTTTTTTGAGTCAACAAGTGATAAAAGAATCAGACAGCAGATGTAAATGGGAGGAATGTGTACATAGGAATTATGGAAGTGCAAAACAGACTGGTGAGATTAAGACTTTCTGAAATACTTAGTGACTAACGGGTTCACCACACTCTTCGTTTGCTACACTTATTTCATAAGTGAGACTGGTTCACACTTTCAAATTAAGCTGTCTGCCAACATGAGGAATTAAAAAAGCAGATCTCTCAGAATCTGATTACAGTTACAGTCTTCGCTGTAGTTAGTAGAGTTGCTGGTGTGCAATGTGTACAGCAGGGGAGAATCATACTCGACCAAAGGTGGTCCACCAGAATGAAGGTTTGCAAGCGTGACATGGCACTAGCGTGACACTACAAAACTGAACATGACATTGGGGTTTGTGAGACCAAAGTCGAAAGTCCTCACAACATTAGGACATTGTCTTTGGGTCTCACTGACCTTCAGTCTTGTGGAGCTTCTGTCTTGAGGGCTGAAACCTACAACCCAGCAGTACATTTGGACTTTCTAGGTGGGACATGTTCATGGTGTGGAGTATGCATGCTTTTTAAATTTTATTTCTCCCCAATAAACCTTTTGCATATTATCTATACTTATATCGTTAGTGGCACTGCACAATGCAGGCTGGAAATAAACACAGGCCACGAAGGCCATGGCCTTCATATCTTTGGCAATGGCCTTGGTGCCCTTCAAAAGGGTCTGCTTTTCAAGGTCAATGGGTCTTTGTGCCCTTCCTAACAAAATACAAGGACTGGATAACACAAAACCTTCAGTTTGGCCTTGGTGCCCTTTGAGATGCATCAGTGTGCCCTAAAAGCTAACATTGAATGGCCTTGCTCTTATGATATCTTATTTCCAGCCCTGCAATGACAGCTGTTTGTTAAACACCATTACTAACTTATTACTAACTTATTCAATAAATTTATAATTTAATATGTCTTACTGTCCATTTTACCTGTGCATAACATACTGTAAAACCCTCTGAGAAATGGTAGCTTCTTTAATAGTATTTGCATACAGTGGTCTCAGTGACGCCATGAAAATGAGACGTCACACTCCAGTAAAGAATGGATGACAAACTCTGGTGTACATGCACGATGCATCAAAAATGTATGTAACATGTACAAATTTCACATAAACATCCACCATGCTTTCTGTAATGTACCATCGAAAGGTATACTACACTTAATGTAGCTATAACAAAGTAATAAAGCTGAGAGCAAACTTATTTATCCAACGTTAAGTAGAAACAATGACGTAAAAGTGGTTGTATGTGATACTGCAATGTGACTGTCAAGGTTACATGAATGTGCCGTCACATTTTAATATGCAAGGCCTTACGACAGCAACTACCTACAACAACACTGTCATTAACACTGCTGTTTACATGGACTCTGTAAAATGACTCATGTAATATGTGGTCAACTACATGGTAACCTGTAACTCTAGTAAGTGACAGGCCTTACATGGAGGCCAACTCTGAATTATAATGAAAACCTTGTTGTTGTTTGTCTGTCAGATTGATGAGGACCAGTTTTTGCCACTGAGGAGTTCAAAGCTACAAATAAATATCACCTTTAAAGGAAGTTAAAAGCAAATCTATGCAACTACTGCACAACAAGGGCTTGTAAATTACAACTCTGTGCAATGTGGCTTGAAATTCAACATTTTAGTTCAAATTCAGATTCTTTCTGTCTTTCAACTTTTGGTTAAGATAAAGTACCCTAGACTGCTACTAATGAAAACCTGAACTTGCCTTAACCAAGCAGAGAATGCACCCACTAGCCTCACAACCACCAAGCGTCATTGTTACAAAAAACTGCATGTATGAAGTCAGCCACAGTATAGAAATTAAAGCAAATGATTACCTACTGTATGAAAACATGTTAAAAAAGAGAGAAAAATAAACCAAAAATCACCAGCGTCAACAATATTTAAACTACTAACCACTGGGGCCTCGGGTGGGGCAATACGCAAACCCTGGGAAAGAATTCCTGCAAAGTTGGTGAGCCTTGACCCATGCCACAAAAGGCGTCTGTTGTGTAGTTTCTGGAATGGCTTGTACCTGGATGCCTCCCCACTTCGGTCCAACTTGAACACCTGAGGGAAATGAGATCAAAGGACAGCAAATTATTTTGAAAGAAAGCCAATTCAGTGAGTTATTTTGATCTGCTAATATTTTTCTTTTCTTTTAGAACCTTGACATAACGGATCTTTTAAATCTAAAGTGAAGACTTACTTCTTTGATCTGGCTTTCAATTAATTTTCATATTCTGCATACCCTCATTTATCTTTATTTAGCTTGCACTTTCTGTAATGTGCTTTAGAGCTTTTTGATTTTAGCACTTTATAAATGTTGATAATTATTACTTTATTCTTATCTCAACTTGACAAACCTGAGATTCTTTAAAAAAATGTTTTAGGAAAAAGTTTGCCTCAAAGGTAAAATTCCACAGACTATGATACTAAGTCACTCAGTTCATTTGTATCACATTATCATGAACAAAAACAAAAATGGTAAGGGGAGGCAGACAGTTAAGGATCTCCTTTCGTAATTCAACTGAAAAAATGAACTTTGACCTTGATTCTTGAAAAAAAAAAAAAAATTGTGAGTTTAAGTGGACACTTTCTACAATTTCAAAGTACAGTGCTTCCTGTTTTCTTCCCTTCTGATGTATTCTAGAATCCAGTTCAATTGTAAATTCCATAAAAACTCACTGGTTTAAGAATCTATGAGCTATGATACTAACATATTTCTACAAGTGTACTCTCTTCATAGACTGCAACTGCTGTCTGGAAAAGCCAATAGTACAGTGGACGATATCATCCTAAAGGGCTCCCCCACCCCTCATCCTTCCCAAGAAAGGAGCAAAATAGACCATGGAATTATATGACAGCCTTCCCACATTTGCACTGTTACTTCAAACTCACCTCTTGAACATCCAGACTATATGTGCTATGAGTTGCAGCGTGGGAATTCTTGGTGAAAGTTTTGACCATTTCAAACTCGGAACTCTTCTTGTCAAGTACCTTGAAATGAAAAATTATTTTTATGAAAAATAGGAATATTCCTTTCACATTTGTTTTTCACAAAGCAGCCAAAAAAGTTCATCACGACCAGGGTTCTAGCCTTAAAATATTTTCAACCCATTCTTCTAGCTGGTGAAATGTCTTTAGTATCAGCTTTCTCACAAAAGGAACTTTTGCAAATGGCTGGTTGGAAGCTAAAAAGAAGGCCCAGGTACTTAACTTTTAAACTGGGCTGTGATTCCAAGGGTAGCAGCCACATAGCAGCATTGTTAATAGCAGGTTTGATAGCACTGAACAAATTCTCTATAAAGCCACTCTGCCACTATCAAGACTGTCAGTACTAACAATGCTTCTGTGCAACTGCTACAGGTGTTTACCTGGTCTAAATGATGTACTAGAAACATGAGATCTGTTACGTAAAAAACATCTGGGTAGAAAACTCTTTAATTTATTAAACAATTCAAGGGACAATGACAACAGAAGGTAACAATTTTCTTCAAGAAAATGACTTAAATATCAAACATGAAATATTTCAAAATTACTTTTCTGCATCAACAAAGGTGGAGTGGGTGGTACTAAGTTTAATGAGCTTTCCTCACAATAGCATCTAAGGGTATTCATCTTAAATTTATTTTTCAATTTACAAGTGTTTTGCAATAAAGTCACAGAAGACAGGGCAGCTGCCACCTAACCTGACTGCCCGAATGAGATCCATGACTGGATCAGGTTTGTTAAACTAACCTTCAGTCTGATATATTTAACATTTAATATCTACTGACTCATTTGACCCAGCCATATGCACAACTGTTTGCGCTTGATATGACACACAGACATAAATGTGTTGAAGCTATTATGTGATTCCTTCTAGAAATAAGTTTTTAATCACATCATCTGAAATGTCCACACATGCACACAATCGCACATGCACACTGACACCACTAAGATTGCAGCCCCCTCCCTAACCCCCACCTATCATCCCCACACGCCCCCAAAACAGGAGAAACAGATGCAACTTGGCTCACCTCCATATTGCATTTAAGGTTTTCATAATGTACATCCAGAGGATCTTTACTGGTATCACTACTGTCGGACTTCAGCAAGCTGTAAGCGACCTCGATCTCAAGCAGGTTATCCAACATCTCAGTTTTGGCCTTGTCAAGAAAAATGTGACATGGTCATTTTAGTACTAAATTTCTCAAATTTTGCCTTATGTCAAAACACCTCTCATTTTTCATAAATTCTGAAAGTTGCATTTACAAGTTTTGCCAGTTCATTAGTGATCAATTCTAACAAAAATGATAAATTAAATCAATGAAGAAATATTGATTGCTGATGTATCCTTTCCAACCACCCTCCCCCTTCCATGTTTAACAGCCCAACGACTTTGTTTGCAAAAATCATAAAAACTTGAAAATGTCACATATATTCTTTTAATCCCCCTCCACCCTCTCTTACTAAGTTAAGGTCAAACTGTCGTACCACATTCACACACAATATCACACAATACCAAAATTTAACTTTCCAAATAATAACAGAAACAATCCTTAACATAAATTCTTCCTTAATCTTTCTAACTCACCTTAATTACATCCAAACTGTCCAAAGGAGGCATGGCCCTCAAACCAAAGTTATGTGGGATCAACGTATAAAACCGATTTGATGCATCAAGAATTTGGGTTTGGTTGCCTCCATCTTTGATAAGCTGCAGAGAGCAAAGGACAGCAACAAAACTTTATTCAGGCTACAGTGATATTTGATCAGGAGTGAATTATCTGATAAAAGGTTTGTAGAAATTCTAAAATGTTAGGACAAAGCCAAGAATTAAAAGTATCTGACCCCTAAACATGCAAACAAAAAATTTAAATTTAAAATGTTATGATCTGTCGTGGTCAACAAAGTGAGGTAAATCTTTGAAGACACAAGAAAATCATTTGCATAGTTCTAGATCAAATGGAGGTGTGATTTAATTTTGTTTTGAATGTAGTTTTGATGGAAAATCCATGATTTCAAGTTAAACCCTCCTTATCCAAAACCAAGGATTGAATTACTGACCCAATAATTGCCAAAATGCCAAGGTGTAATTCACATCAATGCCAGATGTTATTCACATCAGCCAGTATGCAAATTTTTGACTGTTTTTTCATCCACTGAATTATGATGACAATCTCCTATGATTACTGTGTTTTTTAGCCCATTTCTACCTTTTAACAATGTATAGCACCTTTGATTGCATTTGTAGATATTGTGCGCTTCATAAATACATTTATTGTTATTATTATTTCGAACTTAAATGAGCATGCATTTTAGATCTTTCCTTTACTCCCCCATGACGTGACTTCTTAATAGACTTTTCAGACTTGCCATCTCAAAGCAAGTCTCTCAAAACATTTAAAGCCATGAGCATGATCCATAAAAGGAGAGTGAAACTGTTTTTCATGCATTTTCTGATTATCAATATTCCCTGGCCTCGAAAAGATGTTGTCAGTTACTGTGATATTCCATGACTTTACCAACAATTTCAGTTTTCTATGCGAGTAGTCCCTATGCATGAATCCATGATTCACGCTTGCTGCAGTTATATAAGTACTAAACGCACCTTCTGTATCTGTTTCTTAGATAGTTTTCAAAGACAGTAGCTCCAACATATAAATCAACGACCCATAACTGCTGCAGTTCTCTAAGGACTAAACATGCCTTCACTGTTTCTTGCATAGTTTACCAACAATTTTGGTCGTCCAAGCGAGTAGCCCCAACACATACATTCATCACCCCTACTTGCTGCAGTTCTGAAAGTACTAAATATGCATTCTCAATCTGTATCTTTGATAGTTTCCCAAAGGAGTAGTCCCTGTACACGAATCAATGATCCATACCTGCCAAAATTCTGTTAGTATTAAATATATCTTCAGTATCTTTCTTGGATAGCTTTTCAAGAGAGTTGCTCATGTATCAACAGGGCTGGAAATAAGAAATCATGAGGGCACGGCCACTGAAATGTTAGCTACTCTTATTTCAGTTTTCCTAATATACTTCCTATGATAGCTATATATACTTCAGACACTCCCCGACAAAAGTAAATGAAACAAACCCCC
>JAAAJZ020033683.1:0-10311 GCA_010015985.2 Actinopyga echinites
ACTTCTGTGGTGTTTTGCATTGCCTTAGATCTCTTCAGAGCTCTTCAAATATTTTTGTATTTAATTCAGGGTTCTAGCTAGAACATTTTTAGTGCCGTGCGCCAGTTTGCTGACGGAACGCCGTCCGGGGGGGTCTAAGGAGAGGGGTGGAATTATGTTAATTGGCGATACCGAAGATTTTGTCAAGTGTTCGTTGGTTTTGAATTTGTAAATTTGTTGTCCTAATAATTGTGCATTCGGTTTGTTTCTTTTAATCGGCTTAACCATTTCCATTCTGCATCACGTGTGCTTGGAATACGATCAAATTACATCAACGTCTCAGTTTAGTTTGCAGAAAATCTGTGCTAGGCAGTACAGCACATTTGACCAAGAGTAACGGGCACAAATAAGGAGTGCCGGGCGCCCCCGCCCGGCGCCTCCCACCGATGTAGTTCAAAATATATACTACATTACACCAACAAATAAAATGTCTTTTTCCTAAATGCAATAAAAACAGAACTTTTCCGTCACCGGTAAACGCGGCAATGGAAAATTCCTGACGTGCCCGGTCCGTCCTCCCCTTCCATTGATGCCCTAAGCAAGTGTTAATTTTGCTTTATGGTTAATCCAACGGTTCCAACCTTGCGATTATGTTTTAGAAGTATTTGAATTTTCGGATACCCTGTCCCTACTCTGACTTGTTATCAAAATCTGTTACCTACCCAACGGAGTCAGTTGCTCACATGACTGTAGCATATTTGGGAGAACCAATTAACTGGCAGATTTTGCTTTTTGCAAGGGTTTGCGAAAGACGCTTTTAGAAAGTGGCGTTGTTCTTAGAGCATATGTTGAGAAAAAAAATCGTTCCATTGTAACGACCTTTAAAGACGAAAGAAGTCCCCAAACTTGTTGGAGACAAGAATTCGGGCTAAAATGTTTTTAAGATGCTGATTGTAGTTAATTCTTTTCAGGTCAATTTTGCTGTTAATGTTCCATTTCGACGCTCCCCAATATTGATATGACATTGAAATTTTGTTCTAGGTTTGAAATTATCAACAAATGCTTGCATACCAATCCGTCGTTCCGTCCAAACATTTCAAAATTAAGATCAGATTTGCAACAGGAGATGTCAATCTACTTGGTAAGCTTTGGAACCAAACTTTCATTTTGCCTTTGTAATGTTTCACTGATAACTCTTTTAAGTTACTGCTGATACCTCTTTTAAGTTTGTGCGGCCTTATTCCCAAGAAAACAGTATTAATGTATTTTCATCATGATAAACTTTTCAATAGAATTGTAAAAAATATTTAAACGTTGTTCCATTATGCAAATTGAAGTCATCAAGTTGAATTAAGTAAGAACCATAAAGACTGTTTGGTGTAATAACCCTTCCATTTGATGTTTTATCTTCCTTGTTGCATCAGGAACAAAGCACTTACTGCACAATGGACGATCAAGATGAATATTCGACAATTGAAGGACAATACGTGGTCATGAAGGGAAAAGTAAACAAGCCTTCACAAGTACTATATGGAAACTAATTTATTATTCACGAACATCATATGACGTGGGATCACCAAGAATTTTTGTGCGTAGCGCTTCTTGTAGACATTCTGTTTTCACTAATGGTGACACAACGTAATGTCTTCGTTTGACATTTCAACTTTCCAAACCGGGTATGATTGTCATTCTTTTTAGTGGGAAGTCGAGTGACATAAAATGAAACACTGTCCACCTTGGAGATGTTACAACTATAGCAAACCCGTTTTATCGTTTTGGGCTGACACGGTGACATTAGATTTAAAAGCTGGTGTTAGTTCTTTACCACATTTTGGAAAGTTACATTTTCTCCCTATTAAAGAACTTGAAAATTGCATTAAAGGATACGTAAACAGGCAAGTCTCAGGCTAAGTTTATTTCCGAATTTCATTGCAAGAGCTCCTTAGGAAAAACATTGTAACATTAAAACCAGGTTTACTTTTGCGACATCAAGGTCTGAGAAACAGAACTCCCCTCAAACTCTTTACCACCCCATCTTCGTCTTTTCAGAACAATTCAGTTGGTGCAAATTCTGGCCTTTACCTCATCCTTACTTATTTTAACCAAAGAGTTCACAGTGTGATAACCATGGCAATTAGCAGAAAGCCCAAATCGAGGAGTTATGTCAGGGAATTTTCTCAAGGAAGCTTTCAAAGATCTTGTCTGTGGTACTTTGAAAACACATGTGTTTCATGGAAAGCTGTTACATAAAATTAGAAATAAAGAAGGCCAAACATGCCCAAATCAGAAATTAAAGAGGGCGCTCTATCTTTTAAATCAACCATATATCCTACCATAATCGATTAGGTAAAATAATTTTATCTTAAATAGCAACATAGCATTGTATCCTGCAGCTCCTTTTCTATTCATTTTGACTACGTAAGGCTATAAATCTATGGAGGATGACACAGCAATGGCTGGGCTCATTGTAGGAGATGGCGGCAGGGTATATCTCCGCCAGCTGCAGTCATTACACGACTATTGTGATTCTAACTTTTGCAATAAAATATCTCTCAGATAAAAAATGAATCAAGGGGAAGGGGTACAACCAGTGGCGTAGCTACAGGGGGAGGGGGCAGGGGGCGATTGCCCCCGGCTGGAAAATTCGGAAATTTTGTGTTACATGCAAGCCGTATGTTTGTAACCTACATTGCAGCATGCAGCAAGTCTGTGTAGCCAGAGAAGGGGCCAGGCACGCTAAATGTTGCACCAGATTGCATCTAAGGGTACTTAAATATTCAAAAATTTCTCAAAGGGGAGGGGGCACCCCCTCCCCTTAGGCCCCTCCCTCAGGCCAGCGATCAGGCCCTGCAGTTGGTCCTCTCAAGCAAAAATCCTGTATGCGCCAGTGGAATGCAGAACGTTCTATAATGCAGAAATACTCACACTTTCGAAAAAGAAAAAAAATCGGAAAAATTTAGGTGCTCGTGCTCGCCCTGTCCCCTGGAAAAAAGTCTAGCTACGCCACTGATACGAGGAAATGTTTTCCCTTTATCCTCGACACAAGAAAATGGTGGAACCTTTAATCGGTATTTGTGTTAGGACAAGTTTGATGTGCAATTATTGATAACAGTCATGCATTTTGTGTTACAGACAGGCAGGCGCTGCCCAAAGTCATTGAATATTTTAACAAAGCAAATATGCCCAAAATGTCACTCTGGACAAAGAGTGCATGGCGTAAAGATTTCAATTTTCTCACGTAATGTTGTTCTCTATAAGCTAGGGGTTTGGCAAGAATTTTATTCCTTGAAAGGTAATAAGCATGCTTTTATCCTTTATTGCACCCAGCCATCCTAACACAGGTGGGGGATGCTTTGGGGGGAATTTTCCGAATTTTCTTTTCAAAAAGTTTTGACTGGGATACATCCTTCCCCAGCTTCTTTTCCCGTCCCTATGACCCACCCAAACTGCTAAATCCTACCCATTGATAACTAAAATTCAATCACAACGACTTCCAGGAAAGGCAACGATTGGAAGTTAAAGAGCGCAAGGAAATTTGGTAGTTTTCGAAAGAGTCGTAATGGAAAACAAGTAACAGACGACCAGTATAACAGATTTATTGATAAAACAAAAGAAACCGCTTCTACTGTCATTTTTGTTGTGAAAATCCGGTTTTTCTTGAATAGCAATGTAGAATTCTTTTTCATTTTCGACAAAGAGAAGGTCTTGACTCCTCCGACTCTCCTATCATCCGCTTATGTAACTCTAATGGGTATATTCTCTGTCTTTGACTACTTATCACTTTCCCATTCAGTGATTAGCCAAGAAAATGGTTTGGGAGGGACAAATAATACAGAAGAAATATGTTACAGAAGTAGAAAAGGTGAGCTAAAATATCATGAATGAATTTTGAAATATCACAAAGGATAGAGTGAAATTGTGAACATTCATAACTGTACTGACTACTTTTTATGGGAGGTGAGCACCTTTGCCAGAAATATTTGACCACAAAATGTGCTCAAATAGAGTTAATTTTGGCCGACAATAGCGGATTATCTGCCTAAATTGTGGGCTGAATCTGCTATCCCAATCCTCACCCTGTCCCATACGTTCATGAGAATATCACTAAAAAGTTCAATAGAATGACCTCTTTTCCCTCATTTTTTATACCGTCACGAAGTCTGTTAAAAGGTCGGTTATATCAAAGTTAATTGGGTGCAACGTACTTTAAATTGTTGATTGTAAATCTGATCGGAGTACATCTTTCGTGTATATATGATTACCGTCTTTTTCCTGAAATCGACAAGCTGTCATTTTAATATATTCTGCGAACATTAAAGTTTTAGAGTTTTTTAATGTTCATTCATTTAAATACCTTTGATCTAATGTCCAGCTGATAATCCTTTGAAAGGCATATGTCACCCATTGTCTCTGAAGGTAATTTAAAATGCTTTAATCCTTTTGTCAACAAATTTCTCACTTTTCAATTTACACAAAAATGTAATTTGTCCTCATTGCTGAGTACAAAGCTTCTGCTTCGTTTTTTTCTTTCAAAAATTTGTAACAGCTAGAGCCCCTAGGATTCTTCAACTAGGACCAACAGAGGAACGTTGTCTCCTGAAAAGCAGCCATGGGTCAAAAAGCATATATGTAAGCTAGTAGAAAGTAGGCAATCTAATGTAGAACTATTTTGCATCTGATATACACTAAAACAACAGCGTGGTAGATGTTAGAGGCATGGAGTGTATTCCTTCACTAAAAGAATTCCACCATCTTGAACGATTTGGTCTGAAACAACGGATACAAGGGCGTGGTGGAGCTTTAGTTAAATTGCAATTTAAGTCAAAAATTTAAAACTCTATGTAAGAGAGGTTGGCAAACGAATCCTTGTGGTTTAGATTGCGTCCTCATAATGGCATTCCTATTCTAAGATATAAACTGCTGAAGTTTATTTACTTAATTTGAACTTGTCGATTGCACCATACTTGGAGCTGTCATTCTTGTATTACCCATATTACTGTCTTCGCCTTTATTTGTTTTCCTAAGGCCACTGTACTTCCCAGGGCCACTGCACTTTGTCCCAAAATGAGATCAAGGTGGTTTCAGAGTGACTTGAAGATGTATATTGTATTAACATACTGTGCAAGAAAACTGGAATTCCTTCAAAGTAAAATAAGCATATTGATTTCAAAAGGAAACAAAAGTTGCTTGTAATCCCTATTTCTCTATCATCTCCAGATAAACTTGGGTAAGCCGTTTCATACTTTTTTAAGAAGGTCTTAAGTCATTGGGCTTCTCTGGGGATAAAAAACTACAATCCTCGATTACGTGGTACCTAAATGTGAGAAGTACCGAAAATTCTCATTCTTTGTAGGTAGATCCATTTTACTAAATATATGAGTCATTTCGACTTGGGTGGAGGTACATGGTCACGTACGATGCTAAGTAATACTAATGTTAACACCTAAGACACATTTAGGACACAAAAGGATTGAAAACTTGCATTCTCCTCCGATGGAATTTCGATCGTTCTATCTGTCAAATTTTCTTGCATCACATACCTTTTATATTGAGGACTGACTTTTCATGCCTATTGAAATATATAGCTCTATGTTTTCTAGCACAGCCAGATACTGGTATAAACAAAGTTGTTACGGTAGGTACACCCAGAAAGAAATCTTCTTGATTCATAGCAGGGACGGATCCAGACATTCTCGGGGGGGGGGGGGTTGACGATGGCTTTTGGATGAGTGATGGCCGTTCTGGGGTGCCCCCTACTTAATTCTTCAAATTTTATTGACCCGGGGACTCAAAAGGGGATAGCCTATGATTCTAGCGAATAATAAAAAATGTAAAAATAGCCTACTTAAAAAATCCAGTAAAATTCAAGGGGGAGGGGTTAAACCCCAAGCCCCCCTGGATCCGCCACCGCATAGGTCTCTTATCTGAAACGGATCTCTTTATTACTTGTTCAAAACGAAAGGTTATAAGGTGTGTATATTTGCCATAATTTCTGTGAACGATAATTTCATAGACATTGCATCTGTATTTGGAAAAATCTGTTGGCACTTTCAGAAAACACCATCAGATTAATGGAGTGAAACAGTATTGACGGAAAAAATAGCATCGCAAGGCTGGAAAGCAAACCACTATTTACTGAGAGGGGAGAGAAAAGGGAATAGTAGAGAGAAGGAGAGTGTGGGGATCGAACTTGAAGATAAAGGTTGCGATTACCGATACTAGTACAGATTAGTAGGTTTGTTTGAGTTTTTTCTTTCCCCTTTTCTTTCTACGTTATTCTTCCCTGTCATGCTCCTAAGGGTTTTTCAAGGGTATTTTTTTCCAAATTTTACTCTGTGTTGCTGTCTTCCTTCTGATACTCTTTGTCATGTTTGGAAAAATGAAATAAATGAATGGACGAAGAGTAAATGATGTCAACATCGATTTGCTTCAGGACAATAATGTAGCGATTCTTTACACTATTCAAGGATTGGTGTAAAAACTTACTCTAACCACCAAGGACAATCATCATTTTCAAGAAAATGCACCAATTACTAGAGCACATTTTAGGTTCATGTTAAGAAAATCGATCTACTTGTTCTTATTGTGATAGTCTTCACGAATGTCTATTATTGCATTTTCTTTTGCCACGCAATGCCCCAAGTGATAACAAGGAACCAACTATCACTGATCAATACCAATCAGTTACACGACATCAATAAATAAACAAGGACACCTTTGCAGGTTTCATAATATTTTCAAAATGTGCAACAGTCTGACCTTGTCGAAAGGCTCTCTTGCGACACACGGGAATTCCGAAGTTAGAAATTTGCTATCTGGGTTAACCAAAGTCACTTCCCATTACTTTACGAGTAATCATTTTTGATATCCTGAGTTGCAATTTTAATAGACAAATATGAAATTTTCACCATTTTGATATATATATTTATATAAAAAGAACAATAAATCTAACAAGAAAACTCTTGTAAGACTGTTAATGTTTATTTACATAGAATACCCTAAGTATGTGTTGCACATATGATAAATGAGTCTGTAGTATTCACCATTTGGACTGGCAGATGATTTACTCATAATATCTTGATGAACATTTGGAAACGTTTTTCCCAACAGATAACCTTAGAGCATGTAATATGAAGTGTAAAAAGTAAAGTTGTATTGTCAGATTATGAAAATGGCATTGAATTTGCTTCAAATGTGCTGTACAGGATAAACTTCGTGCATGTTTCGATACTAATGGTAATTGCACATTACTGTGGGGCCAATTTAAATGCACATATTCCCTTGACAATTAAAGAGGACAGATGGTGCAGTACCTTGCGCAGTGTATCTCGCTTCATATTTCTAAAGTATACCGACATATTACCAACTCAAATACGTTGGAAACCTTTCAAATGTTGTGAAGATACTTTTATTTTAATGCATCTCCTATTTCGGCCGGTGAAAGGTCAAAAATGTTCCTTTTATTAAACGATATTGCAAAAATAAAAAGCTTATAACAATAACATTGCATGTCTAAAATATTCTGATAGAGTAGTCCTTTTTTGATTAACATCACCTTGAAGTATTAAATGGTTTTGACTTACAGCTGTTCAAGTTCTAGTATTCAACTATATTTCTCATATTCCTACATGATAGTGTTGCGCATGGACGATGCATAATGAGAAACGCTCTATATTAAGTTCTATTTAGTAGGTAATTTTCTATGAAAGTAAGGCACCATTCAAAACATATTTTGTGAAAACAAATTACAAAGATCTGTACCTGTTAGCCATACTCCTGAAAATCTCTTCTTAAAGCTGGATATCAGGAAAAGAGCTTAATGATAGCTGCATGTGAACATCAAAATAGACTGTGGACGAAAAACGTTTACAGCTTTTCCCTTCAGATTGTTAAGATTGTGGCTGTCACTGTTGCTGATCACGTGGTTCTAAATTACAGCCAATCGCATTGTTCTTCTCGGGTATATTTTAAAATGCTAGACACACCCTATTTTCGATTGCATAGCAAAACGAAATTGAAACTACATGTAATATATCTGAATCAAACATGACGGCAATAGCGATTCATAATCAGATTGCAAAGAATGTAACACTGTGTGTGTGGTTGTTGCTAATCATGTGATCGAAATTACAGCCAATCACATCTTTACATCTTTCGTCTTGCTTTAGAGATCGGGATTATTTTTGTCGTGGAGTTCAAAAGTGAAAAAGTACATCTTACCATTAGCATAACAGGACAAAAAATGAAACTGTGTCGAAACATGTTGATGCCAATCAATAATCACATGGCCATTCACAAACAAAAATCAAATGTTTATTACCACAACTTGGTAAGTTCGTCACGAGACAGGCTACTAAAACAGAGAACGAATACTCTTTGGACAGTTTTCCTCTTGCATATTGATCATCATATAACTCTTTCACTATCGATGGTTCAATCTTTTTAATAATCTTTACAAAAGAAACAAGAGATCTCTGGAAACTGTTTGGTGCATGTACAGATTTAAGTGATTGATGTAGCAAATGGATGTGGGTGATGCAATACCTACTATTACGTGTCTGTATCGCAGTATAGTATAAAAACGAACGGCTGACGCTACTTGTTAAACCTTCACAAGCCTCTCATAAAGCAGCACCTTTTTGGACGGGCAAAGGAAATCAACAGCAGTCCGAAGGAGATTTTCTAAATCATCTTTGATATTTAAGGTAAATGTGATCAGGGGGCTACCTCCTTTGATTTTAATATGTCACTTAATTGCAACGGTCGTGCTAGATTTGTGAAGTTAGATGCTTGAACCGGTATGAAGCGAAAACGATTATCACTAGAGTGTACCACGGAGCCTTAAGTGTTAATTTACGCACCCAGTGAATATAGTGTGGGGGAGTTGTTTCTCAACTGCAAGAACTTCTAAACGCTAGTAAATCATTTGTCCCTTTGTCCTGTCATAGCATTTGGACTGATGTAACCCTTTACTAAGACACTAAGCTATCCAAGATTAAACAGTCTTTAATAGCTAACACTATTACCTTGTCTGGGTGACTGGTTACGCCTAAGCTTTTCTCTTCGTCATGAACTTGTGTAATATGTTGTCATCTGACTGTTAGACGCTGATTTCTTATCAGATTAAATATATTTTATTAACATTGAAAGATACTGTAAAACCAGCCCTCGTAGAGCAAATCATAGAAAACCTTTAAATTATATTTCCTATAGGCAAGGAATAATTGAGTGGCAATTGACGGGATGATTCTCATTAAAATTATTTTCAGTATTATTAATTTTTTAAGCAATTAGACAACCTGAAGGAAAAGATAATCCTACCGTTATTAGCTTTAGTTGTTTAAGGATACACGAATCCTTTAACTGCTGGTTTACATCCAATATTGATTTCAGTCTCTTTTGTGCAAATTTATCTGTATGGATCTACCGTGGACTTTGTTAGTTTTTCCGTTAGGCTAATCTTAAAGCACCAATGTGCGTCTTGGTAAACATAGAGTAGATGGCCAAAATTTTATATCGGACTAAAAACAGAAAATTTAGCTAGGTTTGAATTATTTGGTTCTTCCCATGAAAGTATACAGTGTGAAGCTTTCAAGATCTGCAGTACAATATTTCAGTGTGTAGTAACAGCATCATGTTGATTTTAACTCTTTCACAGCCAAAAAATGTTGCAAACTTCAGACAGAACTTAAGAAAGCGATGCAGGAAGTCAACCTGAAGAAAGTGATGGAAGTCCATGAACAGTTAGGGGACTGTTTCTGTAAGGTCAACATATATAGGGAAGCATTACTCCACTACAATAAGCAGGTAGCCTATACTTTGTCAACTATTAGTAGCACTTCTCTTTCAGATGTTGAAAGTAGCTTTGATTGTTAGTGTAATGTAGTCTGTAAAGGCATGGCCTCCCATTTGGCCTGGGTGAATCACTGGACTCTACTGAAGAGTGGCAAGTCCTGACCACTAAGCCCAACAGTGACTTCACTTCACTTGAGCCTGCTGCCCATGTGGGGAAATTAGCTCAGCAAAATGCATTACATGTCACTTTGCTCAGCAAATTTCTCATGTGTGTCGGCAAGTTTGGTGACCAATCTATCCTCCAGGATTGCATCACTGATTCATCCTGAAGATGCCTGCACAATAGTTTGAAGATGTGAGCTAAATGCTTAGGTCAGGCGCAAATGGTGAGAAAATTGGCACTTGTGTCAACAAAAAATCAATACATTTGATATTCGTGTCATCTGCCTCAGAAGATGAAAATCTCACCAAAACTCACCTGCACATGTGAGGAATTATCTGAGCAAAGTGACACGCGAGTCATTTCGCTGAGCTAGC
>JAAAJZ020033792.1:0-10309 GCA_010015985.2 Actinopyga echinites
GCACTTTACCACAGAAGTCTCAAATATTACCCAGATCAATGGTGGCAGTCCCCCTGGGTAGCTGCAGTTATACACCACGTTCGATGACAAACAACTGCGCAGGTACCCATTTAACCCCTGGGTGGAAAGAGGCAATTGCAATAAAGCATCCTGCCCAAGGATGCAATGTTTTGAACTGACAGGGAATAGACCCAGCAACCCTTGGATTGCAAATCTGAACTTAGTTAACCCTAAATATTTTAAGGGGAATAATATCTTAAATGTTGTGGTGGAATGGAAACCTGCAAGAAAGTCACTTGAATTATGTAATTGTTTGACTTGAGAGGTTGCATGCATCTTTTGGTTTGATATCAGACTGCAGCAGCTGGAACATGAGATGGTTGGGGGAGAAAGAGCAACAGATGAAGGACTGAAGGAAAAACGAAGGAAGAAGCTGAAGCATGCTGAAGTACGTAAACTACAACTTGCAAAGGCTATTGCAAAGATGGATGATGAAGGTATTATGTTAAACATTTACAGCAGCATTGAAGAGGAGCTGAAAGTAAAGAACGAGCTGTTGGAGAAAGAGAAGGAGAAGGTTAGTGGCTGGGATATGTAGGAGAGAGATGACTGGGATATGTAGGAGAGAGATGGCTGGGATATGTAGGAGAGATGGCAGGGATATGTAGGGGATAAAAAGGCTGAGATATGTAGGAAAGAAAAGGCTGGGATATGTAAGAGAGAAAAGGTTGGAATATGTAGAAGAGAAAAGGCTAGGATATGAAGGAGAGAAAAGGCTGGGATATTGTATTGTATTCTATTCTGTTCTGTTCGGTTTGGTTCGGTTCAGTTCGTTTCTATTGCATTGCATTGCATTGCATTGCATTGCATTGCATTGCATTGCATTTGCATTGCATTGTATTGAAAGATTTCCACATATACATATTGTACACCTATTTACAGTTATGCAAAATAGTAGAGGTGGTCTGAAAAAAGATAAAAGCTTATACAGGCAGATCCCCCAATAAAAGAGAACATTCATTAATGAGAAGAAGGATAGCTTATAACTTAAAGCAAAAAAAAAGTAGAAAAAAAATGTAGCCTCAGAGAAAAGGCTGGGATATGTAGAACTTGACTTTTTGTAGAATGGTGCTTCTTTTGCATCAGCATACGACAATCAGGAACTAATGGTTGACATTTCTAAAATGACTTTTTACAGGTACATGCTGCAGAGTGTGAAATAGCTGATTTGAATGCAGAGTTTGAGTTCGAAAGAATTGATTATTTGGACACAATACGAAAGCAGGAGAAACAGCTTGCACTCTACCAGCAACTTTTGGAGAAGGTCCAGCCAGTCCTGAGAAGAGACTGTAATTACTATAACCTGGATAAGGTAAGATACCAGCCAGTACCAAAGTGAGACTGTAATTACAATAACCTGGATAAGATAAGATACTAGTCAGTAATAAAGTTAGATTGTAATTACTTTAACCTGGATAAGATAAGATAGTAGTCAGTACTAAGGTGAGACTGTAATAACTATAACCTGGATAAGGTGAGATACTAGTCAGTACTAAGGTGAGACTGAAATGACAATAACCTGGATAAGATACTAGTCAGTATTTAAGTTACTAAGGTGAGACTGTAATTACTATAACCTGGATAAGTTGAGATACTAGTCAATATTAAGGTGAGACTGTAATTACTATCACCTGGATAAGGTGAGATATTAGTCAATATTAAGGTGAGACTGTAATTACTATAACCTAGATAAGGTACTAGTAAGTACCAAGGCAAGACTTAAATTACTGTATTTAATCTGAATAAGGTAAGATACCAGTCAGTACTAAAGGTGAGACTATAATTACTGTAACCTGGATAAGATTAGAAAACCATCAGTACTAGGGAAAGACTTTTATTACTTTATCCTGGATAGGGTAAGATACTAGTCAGTCCTAAGTTCAGACACGACTAAACTGGGTAAGATAAGATACCAGTCAGTACCTAGGTGAGAATGTACTAACTATAAGCTGATAGGTTAAGTAAGCAGTATGTACTAAGTCCAGACTGTGATTACTGTATTACTATAAGAAGGTAAGGTAAAGAAGCAGTCTGTGCAGAATTCAGACTGATTACTAAACTATAAGCTGGTAAGCTAAGGAAGCAGTCTGTATGAAATCCAGACTGAATGCTGTACTATTATCAGTTGATAAGCTATGGAAGCAGTCTGTACGAAATCCAGATTGTGATTACTATATTACTATGAGCTGATAAGCTAAGGAAGCAGTCAGTACTAAATCCAGACTGTGATTACTGTATTACTATAAGCTGGTAAGCTATGGAGGCAGTCTGTACGAAATCCAGACATATATTACTGTATTACTGTAAGCTGATAAGCTACGGAGGCAGTCTTTACTTAGTTCAGACTGTAATTACTGTAACCTGAAACCATGAGTTATGTCTGTGACGTGACTTGTGAATTTGTGAAATCTTTCTTACTATGAACAAGGTCTTGTCAATTTATCGTGTGGTCTTCCTGCTGATGAAATAACATAAATGTATGGACTCATGTGTAATTGTGTGGTATTGTAAATACAGGTCCAGATTCAAGCCCTAAGAGTGAGGTTTGCTCAGTAACTATGACAGGAGTCCTATGTTAGGGAAAATTGTTCCTTTGTGTGACATAAGTCATGTTCTGAGGTGACGGTTTAATAGGCCTAATTAGGACCGATGCATTTCTTGAAGTTAAGCCTTGCTTAATTATATTTGCTTCATGTCTGCTGATGGAGTCTTCTAATTATAAAAGGATTGGTCTTTCATCTGGACTAGCACAGATCTACTGGTGATGATGTCTCCCACATTGATTTATCATTTCAGGTGAAGTCTGCCTGCGTTTGGGATGAAGAAGAACAAAACTGGCAGTTACCAGACTTGGTGGTTACCAAGGACAAACTCCCCGACAAGTTACCCCCAGGAGCAGTCATGCAAGGAGGGCGCCCTGCTCTTACAAATGCCAAAATGCATCAGCCAAGGAATGGATATATTAATGGAACTAGTGACATGATTGGACCCAGGGACTATGATGAAGAAGACAAGTATCTACAGGTATGAATCCTGTGATTGTCCGTAGAGGGTGACACCGTCAAAGGAGACAACAGTAATGACCATTTCAGTAACATAGTAAGGTATTTTGGAATGAATGCAAGGAGCTCAGGTCAAAGGTCAAGTGAACTTATTACCCGCTTGCAATCTCATAGTCACAAAGAAACAGTGTCAGCTGAAGAGCATGGTAGCAATAGAGATACGGGTACGCAGGCATTTGGCTGGTGGCGGGATGTCTTCTTGACCAAAAAATTACATGAAGGCTAAAAGTGCGCAAGAGCGCACATCTGCTGTGGGTAATTCCGAAGGACTATTTTGGAAAGTAAAAAAAAAATTCTCAACCCAATACAAAAAGTCTATCTTCACAGCTTATTTGGTTCTTGAGATAATGCTGTTCTTATCATTTACCTGGAAGTAGCCATTTTTCCAAAAAAAAACTGGCTTGTAGCAAGTCAGTACATACCAGGCTCACTTTGTAATTGGAATGGTTTTGTTTTCCTTTGTATTTTGTATCATTTTTTTCTCTCCACACAAGGTTAGCATGTTCTTGTTGGTATCGGATTTCAGAATTACAGGACTTGGTCTGTGCATTTCTGAAATGATCGTGTAAATGGTAGCTGGAATTTTGAAAAAGGCAAATTTAATGATGAAGAAATACATAACTTTTGAAAATGAAGTTAGCCTATGACATCATGATAACCTTGCCACAAGTGGGGTATGGCGTCCCCCCTGTAGTTTATAAGAACTGTTATTTTGAGAACCAAAACAACTGTGAAAATGGGGCTTTTTTGCTTACTGAAGTGATCATTGTCATCTCCATTAAGGTATAACAGTCCATGTCTGGTGATACAAACAATTCTAAACACAGATCCTGTATGTTATAACCAATTAGAAAAGAACCTTCTAGCAGTTCCACTATGGTATAACTATTAGAATCCTGTGAAAGGTGATGTATGGTGTAATCATAAACATTGATTTCCCCCTCCCCCCCCCGAATCTGGGGGAGATGGAATGGAGCTTTTGAACAAAGTTACTTGTAGTTTCTTCAGTTGGATATTTTCAAAGATTTTCTGATGGTAAGGAAATATTAAAGGCCCTTGAATTTTTTTTTTTTTTTTCCAATCTGTTATATGTGTGTTTTGGGCCAGAATATTGTTGGCCTTCTGGTTCTTTCAAAGGTACGGACCTATATTTTGTATTTTAACAAATTAATCAAACAGATATTGTGACAAGTAGTCATGGAGGATCATTGCACACACTTTGTTGTAAATTGTATTTTATCTATGCTACACTGTACATGTATAGAAAAGGCAAAATTGACTAAGGTAGCAGTGGAAAAGGCCAGGTGAAAGTTGTTAAGTACCCTAAGAGTTTTATCTAAAACCCTGGTCTGTTCCTTAAACAACAGTACTCTGTAGGTGAACTGGCTTCCATTTCCTTTCCCTTCCTTCTCTTCTCTTCTGTCTGTTTCATTTGAGGTTGAAAGCATTGTGTGTAAATGGTTCATTACATCTTGTAACAGTCTGTTAGATTCACTACTCTCATTGTGTGAAGTCTGATTTGTCAGTTACTGTATGATTTGTTGCAGCGTCTCAGTAGAAGTGACAATGATGAAAGGGCAATGAACTACTTCAAACCAAAGAGAGCCAACCAGCTCCTAGGAGAGACAGACGTGAACAAAAATCATCATGGTAGGTACAAGTTTCATATATTTCTTACATTGCATGCTTCCCATCAGATCTCTGAAAGGTTCTCAAAGTATGTTTATGATTTATTAGGAAGCTTTGACAATATTATTTGCTGTGTGTTCAATCATGCAGAAGATACCAATTTCGTTTGAAATTTGTAAGTATTGCAGGGTCAGTGCTGGCCACATGTCAAAGGAGATATCCAGTCTAATATCCGAAATTTGTCCTTCTAGTTAGTTCATGCTAAAATGTCAGATACAGATCTGTTTTCATGTCAGTGTTCTAGCTACACTGGTCAGTGCTCTAGCTGCACAGGTCAGTGTTCTAGCTACACTGGTCAATGTTCTAGCTACACTGGTCTGTGTTCTCTGTACTGCAGTGTTCTAGCTACACTGCTCGGTGTTCTAGCTACACTGCTCAGTGTTGTAGCTATGCTGCTCAGTGTTCTGATGTCTGAAATGTTCTACAGGAAGTACAGCTTGAATATCATCAAGAGGTGTGAGGTTTGAAGTACCATATTATCTCATGGTAGATGTCAGTTTAGTGTCAAAATGCTAGAATGTTTTTATATTTGTCACATGGTCAAAGTCAGATTAGACTTAAAATGCTAGAATGTTTTTTTTTTTTTTTTTATTTCAGATCCAGCCGTGCATGGTGTTATAAATGGTCTTGGAAATGATAAAACCATGTCATCAAGTCATGCCCAGAAGGGCCCTGCAGATATGCCACTAAGAAGACCCATGCGTCTGGAGGCCCTACCAACAGGGAAGACAAAGAAGGGCAAGAAAAAGGGCCACAACTCCTTAGAGCCATTGTAAAATGCTGCTTCAGTGGAACAAATGGTTGCAGGAGCATACCCAACCTACAACCCTAAAATAAGGTTAAATATTAAACGAAGAGTAGGCAATGCAGTCCATTTAGTTTATGTGATGCCACTGTTGGTTGGTTGGTTGTTTAGTTGTAGCAGTAACTCACACAGATAGATAACACAGTCATTCATTGTCATTAGCCATTAACAAACAGAAGTAGTATGGTGGTCTAAAATCAGTCCACAACTGTAATCTTGCAGTCTGCAATTGGTTGGTGGTTAGGTCTTGCAGTCTGCAAGTGGTTGCACAGTCTGCAAGGGGATGCAGTGGTTAAGTGCACCATCAAAAGATGGTGTAGTATCTTCAAATCTAATCTCATCACAGTTTATATTTATCTTGGTTCGTGTTGAGTAATTCATTTTAAATTAATTAAGCTTGCTGTCAAGGGCATTCCTTGCGGTATTCACAGATCAGTTTGAACTCCTTTGAGGTTATTCATGTTTTAAGGATAGTATCCACAAAGCATAGGGATGATTGATTTGATATTTTATGAGTATGTTTGTACAAAACTGTTCTAGCCTGTGAGGTTACTATTGATAATTAGTGAAGTAAATCACATGGGCTAGTACCCTAGAATGTGGCGAGAAGTGTAGTCTCAGAATCAGTGGGACTGCTCAAAAAATAACTTCTGTTTTATGTATTCTTGATGAAAGGGTTGTGAAATTGTTGATAAAGCTCCTAGTAATTGTAATTTTTGAGAATCAAATGAAATGTCCAGAAGTGAACAGTAGTGGATATGTATTAGCTCCCGAGTAGCAGCTTACTGGTGTTAATTAGTCTATACAGTTTCATTGTACGGTGCTGATGTATGAGATTTGGTAGTATTTTAGTCCTTCAGTATTCACTGATCACATTGCACAAAGAGATTCCTTTGTCCTATGTTGTTGCACCTTAAGTTTTCTTGCTTATTCTATTTATTCAGGTTTGACTTGTATTCCTGTTCTTCCAACCACAGCCTTTTTAATCCTTTTAGTAATGCACACATTTTGCATCATCACAAGTTTGTCATGATACAATGTTTAGGTATTTTGGTTTGTGATGGTCAAGCTTTGACTGCATGTCGTATAGTCGAGTAATCTGGGAGTATTATTATTACTGCTATAGTTATGACTAATATTATGTTTTCTTTGTTCTCTTGTACTTCTGACTGGGAGAGCTTTGCAACTGATATAATCATATGATTACAACAAAGTTCTGAGGTCTGCCCAGAAAGTTATCTTTGTGTTTCTAATCATAGCCCAGTTTTATCAATACTTTCAATTTCAGTTCATGTACTGTTTTATTTCTTCCTTTGTCATCTTTATTTATTATTCATCAAGACAGAAGAGATTATGAATTAAAAGTTAATCTTTGATCTACTATTTCAGAATGATTTTAAGCTGCACCAGGTGCTTTCTTTGTTTAGCAGTTTGATTTTGTTAAAAATGTTTTCATTTAACATAGAGAAGGATGCTGACAGTTTCTGTTACTGTTAGGCCTATATGATCTAAGATGTTGTTGTTTTCAGTTGAATGCATAACTTCTCTATCCTGTTAACAGGAGATGGTTAGGATTAAAGTAGACTGCAGCCTGTTACTATTAAAATGACAAAGAAAAGCTTGCTTTATTGACTGTCGTATTTGGTTTATAATACATATAATTATTCCATTTTGAAGTAGAGCTCTATCAACATATGACTCTGTTCACACTGGCATAAAATTTTCTATCTACAAGAATTCAGTAGTTGTTGTAAGGAAAGAATTTCATGAATAATGTGGGATGTAGGATAAAAAAGTGTTACACGTCAAGCAGATCAAGTCACTTAAAAGGGCTGGATAGTTTGATGCATTTAATGGACAAGGGGTGTGGTGGTATTAATGTATGTTTGTGGTCTGAAATCTGTTGTATTCCAGAGCATGGTTGTGTATTCAGTGTACAAGAGTGTTGTGGTGTACATTTCTATTTGTGAGACACTATTGTATATTGCATTTGCTAGATGTTTTAAACCAGACAAATATTTATTTATAAAACCTACATGTATACTCTTCAGACAAAGAGAATGAAATTTATTTTGCTATGCATTCCATATTTTATTTTATTTTATTTTATTTATGCAAAAGCGAATGTACAAAAAGGTGAGTGTTAAGAAGCAGATGGACATTGTGAGTGTTAAGATGTCTTTAAGTAGAATTCCAGTATTGAATTAGTAGTGGTTGTCTGGAAAAAGGAGATATTACATCATAGAGGTCTATTCCAATATTGCATTAGTAGTGGTCAAACCAATAATAACCCTTAAAGAGGATTTGATGATTTTAAGGAGAATTCCAGTGTTGTGTCAGATGTCACCACTACCACTTAAAAAAAACTGATGTAAATTTATTTTAAAAAATGGTTTGATGTCAACATTTAATAGCAAGAATGTTGTTAACAGTAGCAGTCAGATATGGGAAGGGTATATCTACTGTACAGCCAGAGCTAGTGTGAGTTATCTTTAAAAGGTTCAAGGACATCAGCCATGTTAATATTGCTTTCCAATGAAAGGTGTGCAGTCGTATGAGATTTGAGCTGATTTAATGCTCAATGAATGTGTATGTATGTAAAGACTTTACATGACACAGTTATGGAATCACTTTTGTGAAGCCACAGTTGAAAAGATTTGTAGCAGAATTGCTACTAGGGTGCATTTGTAATTGTTCAGTCATGTGAATGATTCAATTTGGTTTGTGTAATGCAGGTCTTTTAGGCACGTTACAATACGGCAGTACTTATTAACAAGTACAGTGTCATGCTAGTGAACTGTAGTTGGAGACTCATGTTTGCTTGCAGTATTGTCTGTTAGTCAGGGCTGCAGTGCTCATTGCTGTATGATGTCTTTCATTCAAATGTTTATTACATATCACAGAATTTTGATAAAGACATCAGGGGCCCGTTCCACAAAGAGTTATGCACAATCTTAAGTATGATTTACTGTTGACTTAGGTACCAGGAATCATACTTAAGATTGTGCATAACTCTTTGTGGAACGGGTCTCAGGTGTAATGGTATTCAGCACTCATGAAGTATGTTGCAGATCTTGTATGAGTGTCTCGTCCCCTGTGGGCTAGGGGTTGTAGAATATGCCCACGGTATACCCCGCCTGTCGTAAGAGGCGACTAAAGGGGAGGACTTGCACTGTATTTGAACTGTATTTGAAACTGAACTTGAACCGTATTTAAACTGATGACATTATATAACACATTCGTGTTGGTGTGTCGTTAAATCCTATCTAACTAACTAACTGTATGAGTGTCTCCATCAGTTAGTTTCATCTAGATATTATCCTGTCTTTGGTGTCAAAATTAGTTTTTGACATTATTGCAGCTTCTTGTGGAAGTCATACTGTATTAGTATTTCTATATAGCTTGAGGTCCTCCTTCAAAATTGTTTAGTTTGAGATTCCTTATTTGTACTGCCTCAGGTGTCATATTCCACAACAGGTAGATGTAACAATTACAGAAGTATTCATAAGACATTATTGGTTTTAATGAGTTTGATATCTGAGCTGTATCTGCCTTATCTGTTTATTGCTGTGCCATGACTGTTGATGTCATCTGGCTATGTATAGGTAGCATTATCTACTCCTCTAGTGATACTTTATGTGAATTTGATTGAAACCAGCCACAATTCATAGTTTAATTCTGATTACCATAACATATATGATAGAGTAACACCTGTCAGCTAACCTTAATTGTTTGTCTTCCTTGAGTGCATTCATTATTCCCTACCACTCATCTACATGAGTTTGTGGTATGTCATTTCATATATAGCTTATGTTACAATGCTTGTTGTATTTACTAGTGTTCTGTTTAATATTAAACACCTTGTAAGCTATGTGCAATAAATGCATCTGCTAAAGCACCATTAAATATTCTGTTCATGTAACTGTTTATCTTGCTGAGTGTATTCTGTATCCTGTGAAAGTACCCTCTGACACACAAGATAAGGAAAGGATATTTTTGTAGTCTAGGAATAGTTTAGTAGGAAATGTTGTGAACCTGTGTGTTCCAGGCTTTAAGAATGGCAGTAAATCTGTGTGAATTAAATGCAGTTTTATGTGACTGAAGGTTAAACCCTTGTGTGCTCTTGGTAATATTGATATTAACTAAAGGTGAAACACTATATGAGAAAAATGCTTTTACTTTTAATGAAAGTGTGGGGGTTAGTGTAGTAGAAACTGTAAAATAAAACCACTTCAATGTGGGAAACTCCTCCGTCAGGGTGTAAAGTTATTTGCTTATGTTGGAAGATATATGTAACTGGGGGTATGTGTAATGTAATAATTGTTTTAGCAGCTATCATAAAAGAATTGAAGGTGTTTACTGCCATATAGGTATTAGTGTGTGACCAGCATAGTGTATTGAGTTATTGCTATGATGTGATTGTGTTAATAAATGTGTGGTAACATTTCAAGTCATGTCTATGTTTCATCTTTGAAACTATCTTCCAGGTGGGCAGGGGGCGGTGACCCCTGGTTCCCTTTTCAGACCAAGTGCCCTCCCCCTTAGCTTTTCTCAAAGGAGAATGATCCTATTTCACCCTTATCTGGGACATTAAGGACCCACCTGAAGTGAAAAGGGGCCCATCCTTTTCCAAATCCACATTCAGTTTCACTGCTAAAATGTTGTCTTTTTCATTTTTTCGCCACACTTTGCA
>JAAAJZ020033903.1:0-10309 GCA_010015985.2 Actinopyga echinites
CCCCACCCCCACCCCCACCCCCACCCCCACCCCAGCAGAATGAGAATGTTTGACACTATACTTTGTTCCTAACTTCAAGCCTCTGCATACCATTTTTATGAGACATCCATCCTCCTTCCCCCTCCCCACAATCCAAAATTCCACTGAACAGGGGCACAAAGGAGGTATGAAACAATTATGTTGACAATTATAGGTCCAACAACCTCCTCCCCTAGGATTTAAAGCCAAACTATCTAACTGTAGAAGGCAACCATCCCTAGGTAAATCTGCTTATCATTCTGGAAACAGGTCCTGAAGGCAAGTTTCGTAATATCAAAACAAGAATATGAGAAATTTTCTACTGAATTTTCTCTGAAAAGAAGCAATTTTTTTTAATGACAGCAGACATAAATTATGCTTTCTTGTCTTTTCTTTTCATCATTCATTTTCTAGAAATTTGCTTCATTGAATGAATATGTGCATGGTACCATACAGTACGTACACATTTTGGCAGGAATTTGACAACTTTCCATCCATTATGTCGTCTCCATCAATTTTTATCCTTTTCTATAATTTTGCCAAAAATCTTAAGATTTTCCACTTTGAAGTACCAATGTCATGGGTTCAATATCAGAGAGGAAGCTCTAGGGTACTGCTAATGAAGAATTGGTTCTGACGCTTCCAAACAACAAAGTTTACCATCCCATGACCCCAACATTTTCGGCTACGTTCCTTGAGCAAGACGTAAGACACCAACATCCCTGTATGTGTGTGAAATTGGGCAAACACAACAACTTCAAAAGGACCTCAAACCAGGGAGCTTTTACGGATGGAGAAACAACGCCCGATTCCGATTTAATCTATCAGACAATATGTACTCGAAAAAGATCAAGCCCCTTTCATTACTCAGTAATTCGGTTCAATGTTCCTTTTTGCCCCTTCTTAGTTTGTTTAACTTACTTCTTAGTTCGTTTGACTTACCCTTCCCAAGAGAGCTTCATCCTTTCATACACAAGTAATCCTCAAATAAAGACTGGAAAATGGCAATGCTTTGAAGTGATCTGCGCAGCCGACAAGGTTGAAATTTTTATCACCTTTCTTGTTGAAACGACTGAACTTGCAATTTTCAGTGAACCATGCCCATTATTATTTTAATTGCTTCTTAAATTAAGGAAAATCTCCAATTATCAAAGTGGAAGAAAGTCTAAATTTTCACTGAGCTATTTGAAAAGCTTCCGGATCATTCCTGTGATAGCAAAATATGTATTCATGTTTAATAAGTTGCATGAAGTTACAATCGACCCTTTTACAAAGGGAGAACTGGCGAGAAAAGCTGTAATAATTTTTGGTTTCTAAGACGACTGGCAATGTTATGGCTATTGGTGATATCATTCCTAGACCTCTTCGAGGTATAGCAGACGACAAGGACTATTGTCTTCTTTTCCTCATCCCCTCTAAATCGTATAGAACAGGACAATTAGGAGCTTACTATCGGCAAACCACCTAGTTTCAAAGGAAGCACGGGTGTTGGATCTCCATCCATAACAGCTCACTGCTCAAACTGTTTCAATAATTCAGGTTTAATTATGCAAGCAGGAATGTTACACCACCACATTTATTTAGATTTTTCGAAAAGAAGATGGGGGAAAGGTTACAGACATTTGACATGGCTAGGTTTCTTTCATAGGGTACATGGGAAATTGGCAAAATTGAAAGAATGGTAGCCTGGTTACAAAAAAGGATCTTACAACAAAACCTGTAGCGAGGGAATCAGTTTATCCACATTTACAAGCAGTAACTTGAAGTCTGACAACACACAACAGCACAGATAAAATGCTGCAAAATTAAGACATTTTCTTTTATCATCAAAATGATACTTGATGCAGGAAGGGACTTCACAAGCAAAAACAAGGCTAGGCCAATAGTATGACTATCTTTGAGTAATGCTCTACATAATTTGTTTAATTCACTCATGTTAAACTTCACTGTATATTTCAAAACATCTCACATCAAAAGCTGGGTGACAATTTGAAAATATTCGATCAATTGACAATTTCCCCTCTTTTGAAAATTAAAAAAAAAAAAAAGTAGTTCACTGATGAAGCAGCTGACACTATTGTTCTCAGTTGTGTCTAGACCAATTTTAGTGCTGGGTAAAAGTTAAAAGAAGTTGAAATGAGCATAGCCACCTGAGTGAGGAAAGCACATCTAATGGGTAGAGTGTACTAGTGAATTTTTTCGCTCTATTTTAATGTATAATGTATATGGAAGAAATACTTGAAAAATATGCAAAAATTTATCAATATATACCTCAAAGTGTCTCAAAAGACAGTGAAATATTCAAATTAACTTCAACTGCATGTAAAATAAATTCATATAGCACCTGGTAATACCGGTTTGAATCGGTGTAATACAGGATGGTAATTGTTTACCTGACGGGCAGTAATTGTTCACTCCAGGGCAGTACCTGGTAGTAAATGTTTGATCAAAAGGCAAGTGCCAGGTGACAATTCCAAGTGCTCGACACTCCCACCCAGCACTGCCCAGTGCCCTGGCACTCAGAATAGGCTACAACCCTGGTGGTGTTCAAAACTCCTACCAGACCTACCGGTTTTCAGGTAGTCAGGTCAGGACGACCCCTTACCTTCACCTGCATTGCATGGGGAGTACCTCCCAGGAATATGGGCACAAAATGAGTATGCTATCTAAAAAGTATCATCAATATTCATGAAAGATATTAAGGGTATCATTCACTTGTCAATGGACAGTTATGTTTACTATGTAGTATCTAAGGTTATCCATTTACAAGACTAAATAAATAGATCATTTTGGTCATTTCCAGACATCTGATTGTCATTTACAGGAAATGCTCCTATCACCGTAACAACATTGGATGGTACCTCCAATGTACAGTGAATACTTTGAATACAGAGAGAATCTCCTTTGATCAATTTGATTGGTTAATTCTAGTTGTGTATGTTAGTTTTAAGTCTTCACATAGAGTTCATTTGTTTTGCCATTCAAATTGAAGTCCTCTATATACTGCCCAATGATGCTCGAACAGCCTTCCTGTTTTTCTTTACATGCATACCACAGCAGCAAGTCAAATTCTGTATTTCTACTCACAGAAATAAAGCAATGTTTCAACTTACCTTAATTGTAAATATGTCCATGAGAGTATCCGGATCAAGTTCCCTCCCTGGAGGACCCTGCAAATAATAACACAAAATAAATGAACAGCTCGTTACAAATAACCATGTTTTACATTACAGAGTTTTTAAAACAAATCCAACAGCAAATATTGCCACAAATCCAAACGTTAACTTATGCAGGTATATGATCATGACGGTTTTATGTGAAAAAAGAACAAAATGAAATTTAAAGGGCCTATAGCCTCTCCTAAATATATTTAGACCTAACTGGTTATTCCTTAATCTAGTTGTGACTGTGCTTTGATTGACATTCATTCAAAAAATCATGCTCCACCCTGGTTGGCCACTGATAACTTGCACAGAGAGTTGCATTGCTAATAAAGCTAACAGTCATACACAGGTTGTGTTTCAATGTTGCCTAGAGCAATGTCAGCATAATGCATGTTACTGTTGCTGTGTCTTGGAAGTGGCACTTGTTTGTTTTTAAATTGGAGGCGGGGCTAATTAAATTAGTTTCGTTGAGAAAATAGGTACTGTCTGGGGTGAGACTAGAGAGCCTTTAAGCAATCAAATGTCATTCACAATCGAAATTCTGACAGCCATGGAAACAAAATTCCAAAACATTCCAAAAAGGCTTCCTCCCTGGAGGACCCCTGAAATGATTAAAAAAAGAAAAACAAACATCTCAAATCGTAAAAGTGATTTTGAAATATGTGGTTTTTAAATTTAATTTACAGAAAAGGTTTCAAATATCAAAATGTTGCTGTAACAATTATCTATGTAGGTAGATGAGTTAGATTTGCTTCAAACATGTGATCCTTGAAACTTTCACAAGGAATTCTGAAATTGATGCCTCTAACTGGGAGATTTATAAATTTATTCTACACTGTAACCTCACATCAAACTATGTCTTAAATTTTCCTGTGTATTTTACTTTCAAGGGTATTGCTATACACGAGTTTACTCCTCGCTCAGTTTTAGAGGCTATCAGCGCCAAAACTAATTCTTGGGGATGACAAAAGAAAAAAAAAAAGGGAAATTGTGACCATTACATCAATTCTACCCCCAAACATATTAGGCTACATACGACAACAGTTACTGCTGTTGCATCATAAATTAGGCCAAAGAAGTATTTGAGAGCTGCAAAGCAGTGAATTTTCTTTCTGTTAGAATGCCATTTCTGAAAAGTAAAATAACCCAGCTACCTCACTTTGGGCCCATCATTCTACACAAATCATTTTTTAAAGGCATAAAAATTTTCTGTACTACAAATCTCCTCTAAGCAAGCCTATGCCCAGATTTCCTTCCTTCCCTGCACTTCACAGACCACACCAGATGTACATCATGGCTCATTAATGTCACATCAAGGTACTGCTTAAATCAGGTTCACCTTTTTAATGACTTCCAGTGCCCTTGATGCCACCTAAATAGTATTACGCTTGTCAAACCACACAGCAGAGTACTGCAATCTGGCTCCTGGCAGTACACACAAACAATAAAGTGTAAATAAAGTCACCCCCCATGTGAATTAACTTGCCTTTGGGTATGCTAAATCAAGACTGGGATCTTTTTTAACAATGACTCAAATTTTTTCAGTTGATGAATTCGCAAGTTTATGCAAGGCAACAACTTGGGTTAGATGTGATATCTAAATTTTTGTGTTGTGAAATATTGTGGAAGATTATTATGAGGGAAATTAGGGAAGACTTAGTGATTAAATTGAAACAAATTGATGTTTTTAAAACATTTAATGCAATGTTGGGGCAAAAGCTTATGCTGCCTATCCAGTAGCAATGCTTAGAATGTTAAGTGTTCTCAAACATACTTTCTAATCACATTTGGAAAGGCATGCTTGCAGGTGCAAAACCTTTCCTCTCCCATTCCCCTCTCTCCCACTCCCCCCCCCCCAAAAACAAAATTGATGTTTGACCTCAATTTGGGGGGAATCTTTTCTTTCTGGGGTTTCTAGAAACTTGGAAACTGGTCTCTGACTCCCCCCTCTCCACCTGTTAACAGAACAAAAAAAAACCAAGATTCTTTCCAATGAATATCCATACTTAGCCCCAAAATTCAGGAAAATCAACAAACCCATCTTGGACAAAAAGTATAAGAGAACAAATTATGCCATTTTTTCACGCAAAACTTGATGACACTGCCCTCCAGAAAATAGACCTCCATTGACTATGCCAGATATAAATTACGACTGAAATCTACTTCAGCCAAGGACTTCCGAAATGAAGAAAGTTAACTTCTTGAACTTGGGTCAGTCATATTTCGGACAGGTACTTGTAACAAGCACATTCATCAACAACTTTTTTCTTCCAATGTCCAAACAAAAATAAGATTTACAGGATTTGTCAAGCGCCTTTAGAAAATATATTTTTCGTTCACACTTGAAGGTATAAATTCAAATTATTCTAAGTAAGTGTCCATGTTCAACAACCAGTCAAACAACTGTTTTCTTGGAATGTAAACACAGACCTCAATAAATTATAGCTTCCTTAACTCAAGCTTTTGTGGTTTTTTGATTTGTTTCACTTTCAATGTTTTTTCATCTCTTGTGAGATCGTGATATCTAAAACTTTCTGCTACAAATGAATTGTATTTTCTACTGCAATAACTGACAAAGAAAAGCTTAATCTATAATTTCTTTTTCCCAAAGTGGCAACCAAAATGAAGTCCTAAAAGGTTTCATGAACACTAGCCCTATCACTACCCCCAAAACTGACTTGGCCCTAACACCTTTCCCAATGTCATGCCTCCCGCCTCATTTTGAGGATATTTTATTTGCAATTTTACTTAATTTTTCTCAAAAATTTACAGATTTTATGCCCTTTTTTCTGATATTAATATTAAAATTGTTTTTGTTGTCTTAAAAACAACTTACAAACTTTGTGTATTTTTCATGAAAACACAAACCTGAAGGTTAACTTGATAGACAAAAAAGATGATTTTCAGGAAGTTTGGGGTTTGGTTCTTTCTACGATCTTGACTTTACCTCGGAATTTGACAAATCCCCTTGTGAAGGTTTCTCTATTGTATGGTAGAGTATTTTTTGTCCATTTTGGTTGACATTGTATGAGTTTCATGGTATCTCCAACCTAGCCCAATTCCACTTGATGGCAAACTCCCATTCATAATCCCCCCCCCACACACGAAGCAACCACCACATCACATGTGCCAGTTTCATGTAGAAATTCCTTTACACCTATGGTTCTTGCCTTTTTTCATTGCTGCACAACCCCCTCTCTGTAACCCTGTTACCCCAACATTTTTCCAACCAAGAAATACTTTATGCTGATGTAAATATTGGAAGTTACCTAAATTTTAAAAAACACCTATCAAAGCCCCCTTCCCACCCCCACATGGGGTGAAGTGAAGCAATACATGTTTCGCACATGAGAAACACTTATGAAAGTTTGTGTCTTTTATGAACAAATTATTTACGATCACATAATCTTTCACCTATCCCTCCCCCCCTTTACCAGCCCCTTAAGCTTCCAGTGACCCCCTAGGTCTGCTGGCCAAACCCCTCTGTATGTGAAACAACCCCCACTTGATAACAGTGGACTTAAACAGTCTTGGGCAGAGATGAGAATCAGATCTAGTTATAGTACCAAGTTTCACAAAAGATTTATTGGTAAGTTCAGTAGGCATGTACGGCAGCTTACACTCTACCACTTAACCTTCCCCTGTTAATAAAAAGACATTATCTGTCCAATATATGACAAAATAAAATGCTGTCTTAGTGATCCCATATAGCACCATCACCATCATTACAAATTACCGCAACTATCATCCCATCATTAAAGCAGATATTTTGTAGGTCAAGCATGCAACACTAAATAAAATCAGGGGGCCCCCAGGAGATTTGAATCCAATTTTTTTTAAATGAATTCCTTTGAATAATTCCAGACACAAACATTCAAAATTTATTAAGGAAGGGGTGTCACCATTAAAATTTCTTTTTTAAGGAAGGTCAGGTATGTAATAGCTGAAAGACCATCATTTCAGATAGAATTTCTGCCATAGTATGTTTTCTGTAAAAAGAATATTTTTTATGTTGCTTACAGCTGCAGACACCTGGTCTTGTAGCTATGTGTGAGAGGAAGAAGAGTACCAAAGCAGTATTTCGTGTGAAATTCACAAAGAGAAAAGACTTGGAATACTGTAAGACAGACACTCATCACCCCAGACTTGCTAACTCTTTCCAGAATGATACTGTACTCCATGTAATACTGCTGTGATTCCAGAATGCTATGCCAATGTGCACAGCACAGTGTATCTCACTGTGATCTACACATAGCCAATCAGAGTAGCTTATGAATCTGGAGGTACAATTTGAATATGAACTGCTTTTGTGCCAATATAAGTTCTGTAACTACATAACGGAACATCGTGATCATTCACACAGAGCCCTCTCCTTGACTGTGTGTTTAAGGTGCTGTTATTGTAACATATTAGTCTCTCAAATGATCAAACGGGAAGGTACCAACCTAGTTCGCACGGTTTTTGAAAGTTTAGAATGTCTCCTTTCTATTCATGTAACTTTTATCTCAATATTATGGAGGGAAGGGTACGCCAATTTGTAATAAAAAATATAATTTTCAACGTTTTTCAATGGAGACTCTTCCAAAGAGAACGTTTCTGAACAGCTTTCCTCCACTTAAATCCCCCTAACTTTTGATAGCTTGGTCCAAAAAATCTAGTTCGAACGTGTGCTGAAAGTATGAATATTCATCTACATCGTGCTCGAGTTTCATCCATTTCGACCAAAGGGAACATTACACCTTTTTCAGAAGTAAAAAAAATCTTGGTCTGAAGATTGAGTGGTTGCTTTGTTCTTTGTTCGAATTGGTCAAGGTCCTGTGATGTCATAGGCAGGCATTCAAACAGATGCCGTTTCGCTTGCACAGACCTAGAGAAATGCTGTACACTTTCGTTGTCCTTATCCTATTTTAGCCTTCATCATTTTCCAAAAGAAAAAGTCATCAGATTGAGGAATCTATCGGTAATGGAATCGTCAACTTCTTGATTCGAAAAAATTGATGGAAAGTGGAAAATCGGGAGAAATTCAGGGCACCTCAAACTGCCGTGAAAGGCAGTTTAGGAGTGGGCATTTGGCACATACCATTACAAAAAGTTAGGGGGTTAAAACTATATATTCAAAATATCTAGCCTTAAGGACCTGTGCAATACATTAAGAGTCTATGTCTAAAAAGTATTTTTTGCAAAAGATACATAATGTGGTACAGTGAACTTAAAAACGAATATTCTTTACCCTCTTACATCATATATTCAGCAAGAAGTAGAAATGCTCATACTACTCCAAATGGACTCTTCCGATTTAATTGCAGTGGAGAATACGAAGCTGCCGTGGGGTGTGCGGTCAAGCGTAAAAACCACAAACAAGGCTCACGTGATGCAGCAGGCAGTGAAATAGCAATGATCCTTTTGGGCCAAAATGTTCCGTTATGTACCAAATTTAGCAGTTCACTGTTGACTCATATTTTTGGGTGTAAGTATATGACTTAAACTGCTTTTAAAACTCGTGACCAAGCATTCCCCTCCCTGGACAAGCCACTTGGACAATTTCCCCTGGTTACTTCCCCTCAAGCAACCTTCCCTGGACAATTCCCACCCAGACAATTCCCAACCTGGACAATTCCAACCTAGGACAACTCCCCCTTAGGCTAGTTGACAAATTCCCTCAGGGAAAGGGTAAGGGTTAAGTCGAGGGCCAGTGGAAATTGTGCGAGGGATTATTGTCCGGGAGGGAAGTGTCCAGGGGGAAGTGTTCCCAAGGGAGCTTCCAGTTCGGAATTGTCCAGGGGGTGGGGGGAGGTGTCCAGGAACCTTAAACTACATAGTTTGTCAAACTGTAAGAAGCCCGACACTGGTCTTGGCCATCATGGGGTAGTACAATGGTCTTTGGCAAGTTCTAAGTTAAGATGTCAGAAACAGGATGCATGAACTGCTGTTTTCATCTGCAATGACTTCACTTCAACTTAATTGATCAACAATAAATCATTCCGCATACTTTTTTCAAACATTCTGTGGCATGATTTTATCAGAAACTTACCCTCGGTCCAATGGGGCCTACGGGACCCTGCAGGGAAAGAGACAGTAGTGATACAAATTAATCTCTTCCACTAAATAAATTCTGTGCTTTCAACATAAATTATTTTACATTAATTGAACAGGCAAGAAACTCTGATGTTGAAGGGGAGAATTCGAGGAGGGGCTGCAGTTGATCTCTGGTTACATTTCTTGCTGTGCTTTGCAAATATAAGTTATATAATGTGAACATTAAAAGTTAACATGAAAAAAAAAATCCTTCATAATTGCATCATTTTCTTTTTAATTTAAAGGACATAAAATTTCTAAAACAAACTTTTGCAGTGAGAAAAAATTTCTTTATTGTTATTCAAGTTTGTGAAGCTAATGGCTATTGGATAATTGTGCTCAAGAAATATCAGATATGATGTTGTAACTGTACCAAAAAAAAATGACACATCACAATGACAATAATGACCTTTTTGTTAAAAATTCTGTTAAATTCTCAAGATTACTGATGATTGCAGGTGTTTAGTGCGACTACTTAAGTTCAGCAGACATGTCAGGTCATAGTGTCTAGCCCTTCAATATCTGGAAAAAGTTTAGCTTCAAATGCCACTTGGATCTGCACTTTCCATCAAATGATCAAAAAAAAAAACCCCTCTCAACAACTCATGTTACTTTTGAGAGGGTACTTTAACTAGCTATTTTGAAGCTGTGAGAATCAAAATAAACAGCTTAGAAGTGATCAGATTAGCCTTGAGCTATAGGGTTCCAGAGATCCACACTACACTACGATCACTCCATTGGGAGTGGCTGCAGGTAGGTGTATACTCTTACAGAAATCATACTCCTTCTACGTGCCAAATACCATAACAGGGAATGCTGGAACATCAATTTGGTGACTGTCTTCAAAATTCAAATACTTTGGGGGACAAATATTTGCTGGAAGGACGATGAAACTGCTTCCTAAATAACAGTTAGAGAGATACTTCCAATGCATTATTTGCTGACTAGAAAAAAGTGTTGTTCCCCAGTTCAACCCCACTTCCCCATTTCCCCCCCCCCCATTCGGTAGCACTCCCTTAAATACAAAGGACAGGATATTGTATGTTGGACAT
>JAAAJZ020034123.1:0-10306 GCA_010015985.2 Actinopyga echinites
CACACAGGCCGTTTTAAGCTAGGATGGAAGAGGCGATCAATAAATTCTTTCTCTAGTCCAACCTGTACAGACTACATACGTTTCAAGGGGGCTTAAAGTCACAATACTGTGTTGTAAAACCGTTATGTCTCACAAAGTTAGGGGTGTTGTTTCGAAGAAGTGATCTGATCATGGATATATTTAAGTCAAAAGCTAAGAAGGCCTCTATATACACGAAAAAAGGCCTAGTCTCCCAAATAAAAAAAAAAAAAAACGTTTTCGGTTCTATTTCGACTCAAATTACTCCGTTGGATGTTTACTACCGTCAGTGACGCTTCAAGAAACTTTAAAGAAGTTTGTGGATTGGGCTTAGTCATACTTGTACGAAAATACCGTACAGATCTCGTTTCAGGCTTGTTTTCAAACCCTGGTGTAGAATATTATTTTGACTCTATAATCATCTTCAAGTTTTCTCTCAATGGATTATCCTACAGAGTGACGATTAATGAAGAATTTTGGACGCCAACAACAGGTAGGCTAAATCCACATTCCAAGCAATTTCCTCATTTAAACTGCATCATGGTTGGAGTCCGTACCGTAGGCCTATTGCTAGTTGGTGTGTTAAAGTGGTTGGAGTTCGTACCGTAGGCCTATTGCTAGTTGGTGTGTTAAAGTGGTTGGAGTTCGTACCGTAGGCCTATTACTAGTTGGTGTGTTAAAGTGAAAATATGTACCGGAACTACAGCTCAACTGGGGGAAGAGCAAGGCATTCGAACATGGTCAGCGGCCATGGAGACGGAAGCCTACTCGACACAGCAAGATGTAAATCATCTGTATGGTTATAATAGCCTGGGTGGGTAAACACTTTACATCCTAAACAGCTTACAAATATATTAATTAGATTGCGGTATTTTACAATTTAGCAAAGAACATTGTAAACGAAGTACGAGACCATGATAATTGAAACTTACGTAAAGTAAGTTTTTCACAGTTTGTGTTAAAACATACCGAAAGATCATGAAAATAACCTGTTCAATGTGATACCAGCTAGAAAACGCGTAGTGACCACAGTATATATGTAGGCAGACAGAGTTGTAACCGTTGGTAACTACTTACTACCATTTGAAAGTTATATTATTCATGTCTTGTCAAAATATAGAATGTCAAGCACGCCCTTCAATTAATTGTTCCTTGCGTAGGAAACTGTTACGCAACTGTCAGTGGGATATAGTTACTAAATTTAGCCTACTAGTAAATAAAGATGACTGCCAAGAGCTGAGCTCAAATATCCGATCACCTACTTTATGAAGATTTGCAAAGGGCACTGTTGAGTTATAATTTGACATAAATGTCGAACAAACATACACTGGAAGACAATGAGGGATGTAAACAAAATAATGGACAGGTATATGCTTGGTCACGGGTCTGTTTTTTATTATTATTTTTTAAAGAAAGGGTAAAGTTGACTTCTACATCATTTCACTTTATGAACACAAAGGCCATATGATGTCTCTGAAATTGTTTTTGACTTTTAAGTACTGCGCAATCAACAAGTTGATGTTATATCGAGCGGCTATGCAGCCATGATGTTTGCCGTGTGCTCCAATTGAATTCGTAAAGCACTGTCAATTCTTAACCATACAGTATAGGTAAAGAGTAAACAACCGTCCGGTGCCTCGTTCCTGACCGTGTTCACCCTGTCAATTTTTCCATTCGTTCTGAATGTCTACAAGACAGACAGACAGACAGACAAACAGACACACAGACATATAAACAATGAAAGGACGGTCCTATTTTTATCAATGATAGATAGCATGACAAACTTATAAACCATGAATTGAATTCTGCATGTTTACAATGTGTAGAGTATGATCTTGATGGATATCATTTTCACCTAATGAATAGAATAAGTGCAAAGTACAATTCACATCAATGAAATTTATTTTTAAGGCTGAAGGCGCTGTTCAAGGTAACTTTGAAAATATTCCTTTTATCTGTTACAGTATCTCAGTCAGTAAATCAATACTGGATTTGAAAATTGGTCTGTGCCCCGTCCCTGTGTATGTGTGTGAATAGATGGCATTTCTTAAGTTTTTATGAGTTGACCTGGGTGTCAGTGTAGTATACCCAAAGAGAAATTAACAGTCTGAGGGTCAGGCAGTTACCGCACAGCCAGCCAGATACACAATTATGCAGATAACCATACAGAGACGGAAAGGTGCGGGACCGGCGGACCTAGTCTTACGGTACCATATACTTTATCGATGATATAGTTGCCGTGTGCCCTCGAAAATGATAACGAAAGTGTGCGTGCTGTGTTAAATTTTATAAATGAAATAAATTACTTTTGACTTGATAGTATTATACAATTCACGAGTTGATGGATGCGACCGAACATTCTTCTTAACTGTCCGTAATTTTAACTTTAATTCGTAAAAACTGTTACCTTGCAGTAAATTACTTAGATGATTCACGTGTGCCTAGTGTGTACTTAACGTGCTTCGTGATTTTCTTCTTAACTACCAGAAAAACCAAGAAGGAAAGATAAACACAACAAGCAAATCGCGAGGACCACAAACTGATAAAAAAAATCCTGTATCATGGAACGTTCGGCGACATCTTTAGGATTTGCTTAATATGGACGAAAATTGTTTCGGACTCACTAAATATTGCACGAACGACGAGGTGTTGTAATTCACTGGCTGCATGGTGTTTACCATTGTGTTCTAGTTAATTTGGAATTAAACATATTATCTTTCTTTTCGCCAATCAAAAACTGACCCGTGTCCGATTAGTGAACGTGTACATGGCGTACTTAATTATTTATTTTACAAAAAGTTAGATAGAAAGACGGACAAATACTGCAGTAAATATACAGACAGACTGCAACAGACGGACGGATAGAAGAGAAAGACCAAATCGGGCTCCAACAATTTTCCCTGAAGGTGTTCGTGATGTGCGTCATGATTCTGGCAGAAAGTGTTTTTAACTTGTAAGCTTATGCACAATCCACATAATATATTCGACTGACCTCGTGATGGTTAATGTGTTTTTCAGGTTAATTTGTAAAAGACTTTGTCAGTGTTTAACGGGAGGACTTAGAATTGACCTGTGACTGTGCATACAGTAACCGGCCGTGTTTCTCTGCAGTAAATGTCTACCGAGGCAGTCAGACCAGGGAGATGCCAGACTGACGGGCGGAACTCATGACCGGTGGGCAGAAAGACGGATGGACGGACGGCAGACACACAGATAGACACATATAAGCAACAATTTGTAGAAAAGATTGAGAGACGGGTGGTTCGACGGTCAGACAGAAAGGCGGGGACGAACGGGTAGAAAGACAGACAGACAAATAGATAAGCATATTGGCAGAAAGACAAATCAGACGGACGGCGGAAAATTGGCGGCTAGGGTAGACAATTAGAAAGCTAGGTGGGCGAACGAACGAGCAAAAAACATAGAAAAAACACAGATTGATATTTGACGGATAAATGTACCGGCACGGGTAGATCGACGGTTAGAATGGTAGACGGGCAGACGAACGGACGGCGGGTAGAAAGACACAGGCAGGCAATGCTATTGACATATAAACAGACAGGCGGGTCACTAGGGTGAATCAAAGAAAGCCAACTTGGTGGGCGGACGGACGAACGAACGCACGCACGGAAGACAGACGAACAAACAATCACCTTAAAACATGAATGGAGGATCATTTTAGGCTTCCATGATAGTACGCGCTGCACTTTCCAGTTATGTTTCTTTAATGCGTACAGTTTGGTTGCAGTAACGGCAGAGAAACATTTTGAACTGAAACGTAGGTCACTGTACGCATTTTCAGCAAAACGAGCACTAGAAATATTTCACAGTACCGTCTCAGAAGACGCAATGACCATCCAATGTAAAAGAAAAGAGAACGTTTGACCGCGAAGACATTGTCAGGAGAAATGGGACGGTATCAATCCTGTAAGGAAAGGTCCGTGCTAATTTAGGAAGTGGGAAGCAAGATCGCTCGTCCTAAACATCACTGGTGTGCCATATTTAGTTTATATACAAAGATATATATCGTGAAATGGTCTTGTAGCAAATTAACATACAATAATATTCTGGATAATCTGCTTAGTAAGTGCTTCTTTACACCCTTTACCTGCCTATGTCCACTTAAAAAAATGCCAAGGCTGTGGAAAAATGGAAGAAAACATTTACTCCTTGGCATATTCCAGTAATAAATTTGCGCGAGAAATATTACACAAGAGGTCCAACTACGTTGACGACAATCAGTCCGTCTTCAGCTGTAAATGTAAGTCTCCACGGACATTCGTTAATGTCAGTAAACGTAGCTAGCTCTTTCATATACATGTGATTCTGAATTTAACACTTTTAGACTCACGAAGTAGCGCTCAGAGGAATCAAAAGATTTGTGGTTATTTCCTTCTGTTACCACACAGTTGGATATGTGGGTTCGACTCCCACGGTCTTCTCTTTTGAGCATACTTCTCAAACAAGTAGAAAGTGATTGTGGTACCTGAAAATGCCATTGTGTTCTCACTTAAGTCAAATCCCAAGAAGTCAGATCCCAATAAACTTTGTAAGCCCAGTCCTATCTTTAAATGGACTAGCCTAAATTAAATCCTTCCCACCAAAAATCACAATTTCCCTTTCAATCAAACCGTGCAAGTAGCGCAGGAGCATAGGAAAGTGCCAGTGTGCTTTGACAAGTATAGACTTTTATTCGCTTAGGCCTATGACCAGTACCAGATAGACAGACGGACGGACGAACACAAGGACAAACTGACACAGATCTGTTTACAAGTAGGCCCCTGTACAAGAGATATACACGGTTGAAACCTGAAAGAACACAACCTTAACACAATTCACATTTTTCATAGTAAAATTCCTTAGTAACTTCATATCGCTAATAGATCATCGGATGATGTCCACAATGTTCACTGCTATAGTTTCAGCGTGATCCTGATGCTTCACTGAAGAGGATGTATGGCGCTACACTGGTGATAGGCCTAACAAGGTGTATTCAACTTGCTGAAGTTTTCTTTCGTCGGATAATGTTCTCAAGATGTTCATAATAAAATTGTCGTTTTTTCTGTAACAATGATAGTTTATTGTTGCGTGTAAAACCATGCAGTTGTTGGCATACCATTCGGTTTCACCATTCTGAATCATTTTTTAACCAGTCCTTGATGTGATGATAAGTTCTTTTTTAACATCCCAGTATGTCGTGGGTGACTATATAGGCTCCTCGCACAGGCATACATGGACTGGGATGAAAATGACACTATACATTGTTGCATGAGGAAACACCGTGAGCTATCTGTTGGACCGGGTAGTTAGTAATCGATATCGCTTTGTCTGATGTCTTGCAGTAAACAATAAAATGTTTCAACCTGTCTGTCTTGAAGTGGTTATTCGTGTGTGTTCGTGTCTTTGTTGAGACTATTGACCATGGACTGGGGCCCATTTGTGACACTCCACATAACTGTATAAACAAACAAAAGCACATGCATCAACCGTAGCCCTTAATCGATACCGCTTTGTTGATGTCTGGTCGCATACAATAGAAATTTCCAATCTCGCCGTCTTGATGTGGAGAGTCATTTTTGTGTGTTTGTAAAGACTATTGATCGATCGCTCAACATACCTTTAAGTAATTTTATTGACTGTTATTTACATTGAATACCTGACAGTCGCATGGGTTTATTGACGTCCCAGACTCTAAAGGTTCGAGGTTCGAGACCCCGGCCTGGCACTGACCTTTGAAAAACCACGAACAACCATAATGTTAAAATAATAAACATAAAATAATATTTAAAATAATAATCATATTTGACCGTGTTTATGACATTGACCCTGCCCCTATGACATTGACCCAGCTGAACAATAGGTTAGATATGGGTAAGGCCTTGACCTTGACCGTTGCCTAGCGACCGTGATGTCATTTCCATTTGCTCCACCCTACTTTGCTCCACCCTAAAAAGGCCCGGCCTGAAAACCACTTAATATACTACTGTAGTACCTCTGTATCTGTGTCTACTCAAGCATTTTCGGTATGTTTTAAAAACGCGGAATGTCTATAACGACTGATAACTCTTGAAGATTCTTCCACCTTTGTGGTTGAATTCAGACATGTCCGAGCACTACGTGAAAATAAGTTATGTAGGCTAGACCAGGTTACTTAACTAGTGTACCTTAGAAAGATCTTTTCCATTTGCTATCGACATCACTAAGAAACACGGGGAACCGAGTGGAGATGAGACAGGTCGTGTCGTTTTTTGCAACGTTGTGAATCTTTTCTCCTAGTTTGAATTCTGTTTATGAAAGATCACCAGCAGTCCTTTGAAAAATGTAGGCATAACCGTTCTGCCAATTCCGTAACTCCAGCTGTCACACTTTGAAACAAATTTCAAATTCTGGAAATAATTTTGCACATCTGCCATGCATGAAATATAAAGCGTACCTTCTCTGAATGTAACTCAAACATTTTGATATTTTGCTTGAGTACTTACAATTTCAGGAACAGTCCAATGGAACATAACTTTCTTCGTGAGCAAGAAAAGGTAGATAACGATACAGTGCAGCAGATATGTACCGTAAGTCAGACGAGCCAAGGGTGTCCAGAAGCCCCAGGATAAGAACGAATTGATCAATCCTACGAGTAGGAGAAAGTATTGTACGAAAAGGAAATAGTTTCGCTAGGAATCAGGTACTTTAGAGAAAATATAGCGACAAAAAGGGAATAATTTTCTAAACCAAAATGGTGTATATTCTTTGACCTGACTGGAAAATCTTTTCAAACACATTAGATATGGTGTGAGGAGAAGGTTGATACTTATTTGTTTTATTTTTGCTTTTGAGTGAAACATCTGAGAAATATTCTCAATGTGAGTTGGAACGTGAGTTGGATCTTGTAAATCGATAACGAAGAATTCTATCGTTCATTTGAACCAACGGTCACCAGAGGTCAGTCTAATGCATTTTGACACCTTGTAACAATGCTGAGGGAAAAGATATCATTCTTTCCAAAAATTGATGTGGGTGTGAATGTCTCACGTTTTCAACTATGAACTTCCTGACGGCTGTATAATCACTACTACGGAAGCGAAGTTAAGTGTAACAGCTACAAGCTCTCTACAACCTTGCCGCACAACTCAAATTTTGAGTGACATAACCGCACAGAATTTTAACAATTTGATGTTTTTGCTCCCGTCAGTCAGGAAAGATACTGACACTGAAATATGGGACACTAAAAGAATGTCAACTACCCGTTTTGATTGGTGATTACTTAATTGCAAGGGAATTTCGAAGAAATTCCATTTTCTGGATGCACGAATTTTCCCGGCGCAGATTCAGAATGGCACCTTTTCTTTCATTACTCATGGTCAGATAAAATTTGCTGCATTCGTATTTTTGCTTTCCCAGGGCCGAATCCAGGATTCTTGAAAAAAAAAACAGTGATTAATAAACGTGTTTTGAATAGTGTCCCCTCCCATTCACACCCCCCCCTTGTGAATTTTTCGTTTAATAATTTCCCTCAGATGCAATCCGGTACAGCATTTAGCATCATTTGAAGTTATATTTTTGTTCCATTACAAAATTAAAATTAGTTGTTTTTTCAGAATTGGACGGGGCCACGCTAGTTACGCCAATGAGTCGAGGTATGGAATGATGTCAAATATATAAAGAATTTCTGTCCCATAAAATGATCACTATGTCATTGGATTTGTTCTACTAGTTGACTGACTGTCGAATTCTCTATCTTAGAAACAGTTCGGTCCAGCCTATTTGGGGATCAAAATGTAAACGATAAACATAGAAATGATTTTTACTAAATCGTATCCACAGTTTGGTAAAGATAAATGACAACTTTTAAAGCTTTTGTTTCCTGTTAAAGACTGTAATTGTAGAGAATGTAATGGGACATAATCTCCTTTGATCAGTAGCGTCTATAAACACAGTTGTTTCTCCCTTTGCCTGGCGTTTCTTATATTCTGCAGATCATTTATATTTGACTGTTGTTTTGTTCGATACATGCAAAGTTTAATGTCAACTTGAAACTGCCTAACAACAAAAACAAAATTCAATCTGATCGGGCCACAGGAAGTTTTGGCTGTAATAGATGATGACTCACTTGCCTTTCACAGAAAATTTCAGTCAAAGTGAGTAACTAAACATTTTGGCTCCAATTAAAAAATGTCCTTGCCACCTTCACTGGCATACTCCGGAAGACTAAAAAGTGTTCTGGGTAAAGATACGCCAATATGTCTATTGAAAGAGTCACAAATACAAAATGCATATTAAAGCACATTGTACATGTACCTTGATATTGTTCTCTTGCCTTAAAGTAAGGTGTGTCAACAGGTTCTTCTTGAAAACGAGCAGATAGTTCATGTCAACGAGGGAATATGAAGAAACTCCTTGCAGAATTAGAGACATTGCGCAGATGATCATATCATTTTCGGGAAAACTTGTAATTCCTCCAGAGAAAATTTGCAAAAGACAAATAAGCCCAGTGTCATTGTATCAAGCTAGTTTTCAAGAGGGTTTATTGAACCTGGACTTTACAAGAATCATGTCTAGATTTCAGACAATCAGGGAGTCACGTTTCACTCCTTAATAGACTTAAATCAAGAAGCATGATTTTTTCTTGGTTTTGAAATGAAAATGTAAGAGGGAGGAAATATTGGAATAAATTGCAATATGATTGATCTTTTAATGGATTTTCTAGTCTTGTAACTTAGGTTTTAACACTTTGGCTGCTCTTTTCAAGGTGAAACATAAAAACATTTCCCCAACATTTCTAAGAATCTTTGTAATAACTTGCGCTTTTGTGAAAGTAGTTCGGGTATCTTAGCAATCGAAGAAATTTACCTCCCTTGGAGAATAACCTCAGGAGGTAAATTGTTGATAGAAGCAGATGTTTTCCCCTTATCATTTTACATTGAACTTGGGCAAGTTACTTTTTACATCTAAAATTGCTAGCTAGGTTGCCTGCCTCGGTCTGTGTAACTTCACCTGTTCACTGACATATTATCATGGAGCTATGGGGATACAGGAAATTTTCTTAGGAGGCGCTACCCCTAGAGAGTGCTGGGAATCCAGGCCAACGCTGACCTCAGCCAAGGCGTGGCTACGGCTTACATCATGAAATTGTGCGTCCCAACTTGCCCGATATTGCACTATAATATCCAGATTTGATGTTATATTTCTGAGCCTACCTTAACATGCGTTGGACGCCAGGATGATTAAAAGGTACTCCAAGTTAAGTTTCATGGGGACTCGATCAGGGGGTAGTCATACCTCGCAACTCCTCTAACCCGGTGACTACTTTGGCAACTTCAATCAATTCCAGCGAAGACAAAAATTAATATTGACTATCGGTAGAGTTGTGTCTTTGAGTTTCTTCCGTCATAAGTTTGTAAGTTTGTTATTCCTCTACAGATCGGTCTCCCTTCTGCCCTTGAGCATTTCATCCTATCTTGGTACTCCTCTTCACCAGAAAATTTAATATAATCGGTTCTTGACATATCACCGCACACTCCTGGGAAGCAAACCGCACACTTCGAGCGGTAGTCACATTATCGCCATGAGCCCAGGAATTGTATCATAAGAGGCACCTGGCAGTTTGAGTGGCTCTTTAATAACATATGATCGGTAGCCTACCAACTTGAAAGTTACAGTTTGTGAACAGCGGAGAGCACAGACGACGTTTTGAAGTTATTTTTAGTACTTTCGTCTTTCCTTTCTTCCAAGTATTCCAAATGCGAATTCTTGCTGGAGACAGAAGTGAGATGGGGAGGCCAGGGGCATGAGAGACAAGGGAAAATTTGAAAATTAGGTAGAAGGAAAGACGGTAGAGTTCCCCGAAAGGAATATTTCGGAGATAAAAAGGGGGAAATGAAAGTTCATATCAGCACGTATTAAGTGGTTTCTGGGTGTGCCTGAAAGTTTGGCTAAAAATTCAGAAAGCAAGCTTTTCCTGTTTGTATCGTCATATCGAAACAATAAGCACGTACGCCACGTACAAGATTAGGTAAAGACCAACACGTTTTGCTTATTTAAAAAGAAATGTGGATGCGTATTTATGAATGGTGCGCCTCTAGTGAAGGCGTCTTGGTCATTGGCGTATTAGCCTTGAAGGCGAAGGAGAGAGCACAATCTCAAGGGGACCCACTTCTAAGAATGGAGTACTGAAAGCAATGGAATGAACAAAAGGCGCCGAAGGCATTGTTTCTCCGAGGTCCGCCGTTGGGCTCCTGGTGGGGTCCAAGGGCAACTCACCGGTAGGAACCAGGGATCCAAGCCACAGGAAGCT
>JAAAJZ020034234.1:0-10305 GCA_010015985.2 Actinopyga echinites
GTGGAAGAAGTAGTTGCGGGCTAGAGTAGGTTTTAACTTTCTAATCAATGTTTGAAACTTCAGTGCGCAACATTATGACACATTAAAATTTCAAAAAGCATTCATGGGTACAGCTTACAAAACAGATACTTTTTTCATCATAATTTTATTCCACATCAGAAATTTGTGACCTCAGTATTAAAAAAGGAAAGGATTGTAACACTCTGTAAGCACAATATTGATGACTATTTATGCTACTTTGAGGGCAGAGTCGCTGATTTACTGCAACGGTGCGCAACAATCCGACCCTCCATGCATGAAATTAATTGAGTATAGACTAAATATAGTAGTAGGCTAAGCCTACAGTAGGCCTGGTAAGTTATAACATTCACATTAGGCCCTAGCCTATATCTTATTTAGCCTACCGTTAGAACAGCATGTGACTATGAGTCAGAGAGGTCTTCGCCTGCTCGATTCATCGGAGGTGTTATGTCTGTGGGCGGTGTATCCTGAATGAGCGAGCCTTACCTTCAGCCTGCCTGGAAATCAAGTCCAGCATCAAGCAGAAACTTATCTGCGGACAGTGCAGTGTAGCCCTTGACTCCTTGAGCAGGGCCTAGCCCTTACCCTTCTAATTTCTCTGGCTTACGTTCTACTATATACTATACAATGTACACTACATTTGGCTGGTAATACATTTATAAATGGGAGAGGATCGATTGCGACGGCCACGTTCAGTGACTCGGCACTTGTGCTCTACCCATAGAAATAAAAGGGGAGAACGTCGTGACAGATTGAAGCTACTTGTTCCCAAGAATTTAAGAATTAAAATTTTACTAGGTAAACTGACCACAGAACATAACTTGTTTTATTGTCTGAAGAGGCAGCTCACGCTGCCTGAACAGACAGATCACACAACCCAAACAAAGAACATCATTCAGCATTCCAGCCTTTGGAACCAAACAGAGAACATCTTTAAAGTTACTACTTCAGAGAAACTTCTCAAATTCAGCAACTATGGACTCTCAACAGCTCATCCCAGATTTCCCAACCCCAACCCAGGAAGGAGAAGACAGCATGGACTTTCAACTTGTCAGCCGGAACAAACAAAGAAGGACTGCGACGCCAACACCAGAGAAGGACAACACCAACCACGGACCCCACCACCACTGCCGCTATCCAGTCATCCTGGCCGGACTGCCAAAGGACATGAACAACCCCCTGGTACTACGATGCTACATCAAGGACAGCCATCCGACCGCCCAGATCACTGGACTACGAACATCTTCTAGAGGACTGATCATCATCGCCGCTCTGGACTCCACCTCCCAGAAGACACTGCTGAAGGACTGGCCACCAACCCGAGGAAGGACCCCCACAGCTCGACTGCCGAAGGAGAGGGTGGAGAGACCGGAAGAGGGGGAAGGCGTCATTGTGGGCCTTCATCCAGATATCAGTGCAGAAGAGGCCACCGAGGAGATGGGTAAAGCTAACGTCTCAAAATTTTATCTTTCAGGCGTTTCTACCAAAAGGGGACAAAGACACCAATCTGCAAGGCTGCAGTCACCTTCGAGACCGCTGAGGAGCTGGACCGTGCAGTCGCCAAGGGGTCTTCATCTGATATCAGCATCACCACGTGGAACGACTCAGACAACTGACAACCCCCATCCAGTGCTACAACTGTCAAAGTTACGAACACTATGCCGCTAGCTGTACACACGGCAAGACGTGCCTGAGATGTGCTGGTCACCAGGCCCTTGCCGACTGCACCACGCCGAGGGACAGGCCACGTTGCACCAACTCTAGGCGAGGACACATAGCGAGCTTCAGGGGATGTTCCAGGTATCAGCACGCCGCCGAAACAGCCCGAAGAACCCAGCCCAAGAAGACCCACGAGGCCCCGAAGACCCCGCGTGCCCCCAAGGCCCCCTCTGAGCCCCAGGCTATTGCTATTAATTCTTCCTTTTGTTCTCCACAGATCATAGAAGACTTACAAAACAAACATGAAGAGATGACAGCCCTAAAAGTGCAACACCGAAAGCAGCTTGAGGCCATGAAAAAGAACCAGGAAGAGACAATTCGAAAGGTTGAAGAGACAAAATCTCAACTTTTTCACAAACTGAGAGAAGACACCAAGGCCCACCAAGGTCAACTTCCTGGCTGACGTCCTGACGTGCCTCATTCCGAGAAAGGGAGACGCCCCACTATCAGACTACGAGAAGGCCACAGTAATTAAGGAAAAGGCATGGAAACACCTTGGACTCTCCATAGAAATCCCAGACATCACAGCCGAACTACGCCAGAAGCCAGCTCAGAAACAGACGTCCCGATAGATGGTCTCCTTTCTGCTGAACATGAAAAATTCTCATCTCCTCCATCAAACACGCTTTTAAATGGCTCCTCCTATGAACATGCTTCCACAGAATGACAAACCCTGAAGAAGAGTCACTGTCAATGCACCCACACCCTGAAGAAGGGTCACTGCGCCAACGAAACCAATGGGCAAACCCTGAAGAAAGGTTACTGTCAAAACATCCACACCCTGATGAAGGGTCACTGCAACAATGAAATCAACAGGCAAACCCTGAAGAAGGGTCACTGCCAATTTCTTCACAGCACCCTCTATAAACTAACATTGACACCGACTCAACAAACACAACTCTTACGACTGGCACAAACTTTCACACTTTGACCTTTGACAATGCAGACTCAATTGACACTACTCCTACGACTGACAAAAACTTTGGTACTTTGACCTCGGACATGGTTTGTACTCTCAACATTTTACACATCAACATTCGCCACATAAACAACAAACGTTGTGAACTAACACAATACCTACAACACAACAACATTCCCATTGCGTGTTTCAACACATCGGTCCACCAAAATTGTTTACCTTACATTCAAGGTTATTGTTTCATTCAGCCGCAGTCACCAAAACCTTCTGATCGTGGGGTACTCATTGCAATTAAGGACAATTTACAGTTCTCGGAAATCACACTTACAAACCTGGTAGGTGAAGCGGTAGGAATCAAGATCACACTTGACACTGGGCAACACGTTCACACTATCACAACTTAGGAATCTCCGTCTAATGACTCATTTCCAACTCATTTTTACACGCAGCTTTTCACTACATATTCAAACTTAGTACTTCTTGGGGACCTCAATGCCAAACATGTGGATCTTGGCTGCCACACTACTAACAACAATGGCAAGGAACTTTGTAACTTACCCAGACTCAACCGACGCTATCTGTCTCAACGACGGCACTCCGACTTCTTTTCCTGCCAACGGTACTCAACCGGAACAACTGGACTATATTGCCTAGTTACGCCTTCCCTCAACTATAAAATCGCTGATTATAGGATTGGGGAAGACTTAGGCTCTGACCACCCACCTCAACTTCTCACTCTTACTACGTACCACAGCCAAAAGACTAACTAGATTGCCTAGACCTAACTTGAAACGGGCTGATTGGAGTAAATTCAAACAGCACATTATTGACAACTTACGTGAACACACACCAACGACTACTAAGGAAATTGATGAAAGAGCTGCTTCTTTAACATCAATCTTCCATCATCAGCCTTGCCATCCTCTCCCATCATCATTGCTGTTTCTTCATCTTCTCCCTCGTTTCTGTTTCCATCTTCTTTCTCACACTGGAAAAGATGGAAAATCATAACTCTGATAAGTCTTAAAAGTAATCTGTCTCAAAAGTTGCTATTTTAGGTTGATGGCAATCTGCATCTAGCTCATTCAAGCCTAGCACTGATTCATCAAATTACAAGAATTGATAATGGAACAGATAATATTAATTGAAAAGCCTTCGCCCAAACTGTTTAGCAGTACGTACAAACAACAGAAAATACTTCACTAATTGAAGCCTATAATTTAAGATACGATGAGCTTTACCAGGTCACATTCACTTTTCTCTCTTCTTTACTCTTCCCTTCCTAGTCTTAACAGAATCTGCAGGCTGGACATGAAATAAACCAGTAAGGAAATGATTATTTCCCATGTCCCATGATTTAAAGGTGATTTCATGACAAGCAGTTTGTGGTGTAACCCTTTCATTGAATATTACAATGGCAGGAGTCACTGTAATGTAGCCAAGAGATTTTGTCTTGGGTGGCAAAGTGGTTCTGAGATATGGGGTGATGGACTTAGGGTTTTAGAGCAGAAAGCACCGGACAAACTGCATTATTCATAATTACTCAACTGAATGTGAAAATCAGAAAAGATTGAATAGATTGTATTTCTTATTAGAATTAGCAATACTTTGAGAATGTATGTGCTTGAATGGATAAGCCCTGGCATACCTTTGAGAACTTAGTGCTGTTTTGCATGTCTCCAGTCACTAGGGAAGCAGATGAGTTATTAGGAGATAGGCTGCTTCCAAATGCTGCTAGTCAACAGACCTCAATGTACAATGGCCAGACCATTTGTTTCATCAATCCCTCCCTCATCCTCCACTTGGCTCTTGTCCTGAAGTACTGTCGCTATATCTGCAAAAACAAAGAAAGGAGGATACTACGTCAACGTTTTTGCCTCGAAAATGAAATGGTATGAATAAGGATGTATGAACATGGCAATCCTCAAAGCAGAGTAGTAAACCAGATCATGACTAGAGCAACAATAAACCTGACTTGAGTAAGTACAATGAAGTTTCTACATCAAAATAAGTTACTTGATTTTTATATCCAATCACAACTTTCTTTCATTTACACAACCCAGGCAATTGACCAATCACATCACAGATAAATCAACCAATGAAATCATTCACCAGACCAGGACATGCCAATCAAAGATGCAGCACACTGGCACCCAGTCAAGTGGAAAGCTATAAATAATCTTGTAAGTGTTAAATTATGAATTGAATTAACCCCAAAATTATTCAAAATTCTGTAAAACTCGCAAAAGCCATTTCGACCGAAAAACCGGGAGCCACTATTAAAGAAATCAAAACTACATGAAATAATTCAGTCCTGATTTTTCCAAATGATCCTCAATCGAGAAACTCTCTCCTTAAACCTTGGAAACCATCACCAGAACTAGGAAAACCCATTCCTCGACTTCCACAAAAAAAAGAGACTCCCCTGTATGCTGTTGTAATATGTGGAGTAAATCCAGAAATCACTACAGATCAGATCAAAACTGAGCTCACCGATATGGGGTATGAAATTAAATTCGCTAAACGACTCATCTCCAAAGTTACTGAAAAACCGACGTGGAAAGTAAAAGTCAGTGTAGAAGATGAAGAACAAAAGGAAGATTTGATCAAAGAAGGAGCCATTCTTGGCTACACCAAGCACAGGGTCGAACCGTATAATGAACTTCCACCTATAATCCAATGTTATAAATGCCAAGGTTTTGGCCATACTTACAACGACTGCAGAGAAGTTCAAAAATGCCTCCGATGTGGAGAAAAACACAATATTAAGGAATGTAAAAAAACGAAAGAAAACAAAAAATGTAGCAACTGTGGAGGCAACCATGTTGCCCTATACAAGGGTTGTCCAAAATATCGAGAAGCTCAGTTAGAAGCGAAACAAACCAGTACCCCACCTCAAAAGACCTATGCTGAAGTCACTAAAGTGGAAGTCAATAACAAACTACCTCGTGCTGAAAAGATCAATATTAAACTTTTTTGTTCAAAATTAGTTCGTGCCTGTCTCGCAAAATCTGGAATTAAAATCAAACAGTCTGACGTCCTTTCTTATGCGGCAACGCTAGCCCTATTTCACCTCAACCTGGAAATATCTGGCAAAGAACTGTATGATAAATTAGCAGAACCACAAGTTAGTGAAAAAGTAGAGGAAATTCAGAGACGGGCATCTGAAGGGGATGGGGGGTCCTAGTAATAACCTTGTAATACTCCATTTGAATATAAATAGTCTTAGAAACAAAACCGATGTACTCACCCATTACCTCAATAAATATAACCCTAATATTTTTCTGCTAAACGAAACAAAACTTGATGACTCTATTCAGATCCATTTTGATCATTATACTCTGCATAGGAAAGATGTTACCTGTCATAAAGGAGGAGTGGCAATAGGAATTCATCACAATACTATAGGAAATTTAAACGATATTAGCATTAATGACAGCCAAGCCCTGGGCGTAACGATTCCATTGAAGAATAATGCTAAACCTTTGCAAATCATCTGTTACTATAACCCCCCTAGTAAACCAGTAAATGAAGACATCATAAAACGTTGTAAAGACAATACTATTCTTATTGGCGATCTAAACTCCCCTAACACCCTCTTTGGTAGTAACAGAAACTCCACTATTGGAACTAAGCTTTGTCGACTTATCGACAAATATAATTTAAATATCCTCAACCCCGATACTAAAACTAGAAGAAACCCAATTAACAATGTTCCTGAACTGCTTGACTTGGTTATAGGTACCCATCACTCCATGAAGTTTCACTGTGAGACTATTACTGTTGAAGAACCACTGCTAAGTGACCACTATTTTGTTATTACTAAGCTAAAATTAGATCCTACCCATACTAAGAGTAATAATACCTATAGATCCCCTCAAAAGTGTAACTGGTAAAAATTTAAAGAAGAAATTGCTAACTCTATTCCTGATCTTGAGAACTCCATTACCTATCTACAACCTAATCAATCTAATATTGACACTATTGCCGAAAATATTGGGTGTGTAGTCTACGACTGTTTCAAGCTTTGTTGCCCCCTCCAAACTAGGAAAACTTCTTCGTGGACCTTTACTCATCATATTATGAACTTAATTAAAACCAAAAGAAAACTTAGAAGAGATTATCTTAGAACCCACAATCCGCGTATCAAGTGTCAACTTAACTATCTACAATCCCTTATCAGGAAGGAGATGAAGCTTCAAAAATACAGAAATTGGAATATGACTTGCCAAAACCTAAATAATGAAAAAGGGAGTCGTAAATTCTGGAAGCAAGTCACCAAGATTACTAAACCGGCTTCGCTTGATAAGAAAAAATTCTATAATTTAATATCTAATCAAGGTAATGTTATTTCTGACCCTGCCGATCAAATTAGTCTCTTCTCTGATTATTATAAAAACCTCTTCCAGACCCCTAATCATGTGATGTTTGACGACAATTTCAAAGAGGAAGTTGATAACTTTATTTCTACCAACTCCTCTAAATTTCAGCCAAATTTCCCTCCTGACAACTTAAGGGATCCTATTCTTTATCCGGTAACTGAAAACGACCTAATGTGTGCTCTCAAAGAGCTTCCCAGTAATTCTGCCCCTGGCCAGGATAATGTTACATACCTTATGATTAAAAACTGCCCGATTAAGTTCTTCACTTTTATAGCCTTATTCTTTACACTACTTTTCAACTGCGGGTATTTTCCAAAACCTTGGAAACTTTCTAAAACAATTGTTATTCCCAAACCAGGCAAACCCCCTAATAAACCCGAAAATTATAGGCCTATTAGCCTCCTTTCTTGTATAGGAAAGCTTTTCGAAAAGATTATAACTACCCGCCTTAGAAATTTTCTCGAAAACAAAAACTTCTTTTCGCCCAATCAGTGTGGCTTTAGAAAAGGTAAGAGTACCTTCAACCATTTGTTCACCCTCTCGGAAAATATAAAAAATAGTTTCAAAAACAGAAAATCCACTTCTGCTGTTTTCCTAGACGCCGAAAAGGCATTTGACCAAACTTGGCACAATGGGCTTAAATTTAAATTAAATTCTATGAACCTTCCACCCAAGACTCTCAAAATACTCTCCTCTTTCCTTGTTGATAGAAGAATGAAAGTCAATTATAGAGACCTTTTCTCTGATACTATTTTCTTAAAGGCTGGTATCCCACAGGGGTCAATTCTTAGTCCTCTCCTATATATAATATATGTTAACGATATCCCTCTCTGTCCGGAGAATATGTGTAGTATTGCCCAGTTTGCAGATGATATAGCAATCTGGAGTAGTTCAATAAAACAAATATCTAGTTCAAATAACCTGCAGGCTACCCTTGATAAAATACAGAATTGGTGTTGTAAATGGCGTATTAAAATTAATCCTAACAAGTCTAATTTTGTCCACTTTCGTTTAACTAGTAAGCCTAAAGATCCAACCCCTCACCCAATTAAACTTTTTGATCACCAAATTCCGATTGCTAAAGAAGCTAAGTTCCTAGGGGTCATCCTTGACGAAAATTTTACTCTCTCCCCCCACATAGTAAACGTAACTCTCAGAGCTTGGCGTCAACTCAAATTATTGCAAAACCTTTTCTTCAACCCGTATATGTCCGCAAACAACTGTATTAAACTCTACAACACTCTAAAATTTTTTTACACAAGTTGTGTAAAATTCTACACAACAGTTGTGTGCCTAGTCCACCTATCAACGTTGTGTAGAATTAACACAACATTGTGTAAAGTCTTACACAACATTGTGTACAACAGCTGTGTACAACTAACACAACGTTGGGTAAGTTTTACACAATATTGTGTGATTTAATGACACAGCAGCTGTGTAAAACTTACACAACGTTGGGTAAGTTTTACACAATATTGTTAGTTAAACTGACACAACAGTTGTATAAGCCGTACACAGCACTTACACAACAGCTGTGTTACTAGTCCACCTATCAACGTTGTGTAGAATTAACACAACATTGTGTTATGTACGACTTACACAACATTGAGTATTTTCTCTTACACAATAGGTGTGTTAAACCCATGGGTTGATGTGTAATCTTTACACATGTTGTGTAATTGACACAACATGTGTACATTACAGTCTATAGGTTTTTATTCAGAACTCAAAATTATGCTTTGAAAAATTTCTTCAAACTTTATCACCATTTGAACTGTAATCAAAACTTAAGAAGCTGATTTGATGGAGTAGGTAATCAAATGAAAAAAGGGTCAAGGTGATATAGATTATCATACTGTGCATACCTTTATTGAAACTAGATAACTGCTTCATTGCAGTCTCTCTTTGATGAAATGTTGCTTATACTGTAACTTTTTTGAGTATAACTTGAAAGCAGTATTGCTTAAACGTCAGCAAAATGAAATTTATTATATTAAAAATTATCTTGAAAGGGAGCCCTGAAAAACTTGAGCTACCTGAGACGTATTTATGATAAAGAAACTCAAAGTTAGAAATAGAGAATGGAGAGATTAGAAAGGAAAATATTACTTTTTTATGTTTGTTTGAATAACTGAATAATTGAATATTCCTTTTCTGCTGAATGGGCATTTAACTTTTGGGAAATGCACCTCTTATTACCATGCTGAACTTTTCATATGCAGTGCCATCTATGATATGAATAAATCAAATTAAGGCAGTCTTCTTCAAAACTGAGAGCCACATGCCCTTCCATTCCATCAAGATTCAAGTCATTGCAGACCCAAAACACAAGTGAGCAGGTAAAATAATTTGACTAATGATTGTCCCAACGTTACGGGTAAAAATTCTCACTGTAGAAATATAGCATAGCCATAAGTTGCTGTTTAAAAGTGCAAGTGTTCTTCCACGATTCAATATTACAACAGCCAAGAATATACTTTACTTGCTGCGAACAGAAAAGGTCCAAACTATAGCATGTTTTAATGTGAATGTTCTTGCAAAATGTAGGAACACACGAAATGATTGCAACAACAGGAGAACGTTTTGGAAATCCGAGCTCTTCATATCGCGTAAATGCTGGGCATCATGCCACAGGGCTTTAGCCAGAATGGTGAGTTAAGAGAGTCCAGACATGTAATACTAGTGAAATTCTTGCTTTAAACTGTACCACACATATGAGGCAATCTAGCATTCAGTGAGTCCAAAAAAAAACTCCTGGCCTACTCCCTGGCTAAAGCCGTAATGATACATCTCGAAGCGATCCCCAAATCAACATGTCAGGCTATTTCCAAATCTCCTTTCCTCTAGGCCGTCTAGGTAGTACCCCACCTGGAAAGAAGACAATATGAGACTGCTTAACAAAAATTGAACTGAAGAAAGTAGTAAATACACACTCTGCATATACTGTAATGAAAGGACAGTAGCCGCACAAATTTTATAATCTTAGAGCACCCGCTTTTCACGCCGGGTTCGATTCCCAGGTCGAGTCATACCAAAGACTTTACTTTTGAAATGTACAATGAAACAAAACATCTTTAAAATCCTGTTTTTTGGCATGCTTCCCACGGACCCATCCATCGATTCTTGCCTGAAAATTGATTTATGTTTGACAGCTTGAGTGGAAGTATTGTTCCAAACTTTCCCCTAAGCAATCATTACCATCATACTCCATCCACCCCCTCCCCCTCAAAAAACCCCTTGCATCATCAAATCGAGTTAGGCTAT
>JAAAJZ020034342.1:0-10295 GCA_010015985.2 Actinopyga echinites
ATATATTAATCATAGCGCTATGTTTAATGGTGTCATTGACTCAACTCTGTAATTTTTATGTTCAAAACATGTTCTTTTTAGAATGTGCATTTGTTCACGCATTTGCCGTGTATGATACGTTTTTGTACTAATCCCCAATTTCCCAGTGAACCAAGTTTAATTATCCAGAAAGGTGTGAAGTTTACTTTTAAAAGTTTTTAGGGTATACACAGACTTTAAATAAGTTCTTTGTAAAGCTGATATCTTTTGACAAGAATGTCCTATTTTCTTCTTTTGGGGGTGTTCTGAAGCTCTTGTGGTTATAATAAGCTGCATATTTATTTCAAACTTGTATGCTGCTAAGTTACTGACTGGGCATTGTTTTCTGAAACAATCCCTCAGTTTAATTAATGAGTGAACTAAGAAAACAGCCGTTCTTTCATCGCGAGCAAAGTGGAGGATTATGATTTGTCCGAACACATGATAGAAGTTCAAAGGAATACCTGAGCAACTCGGACAAAGATATATGGTAGGATTAATGTAAATAACTCAATGGATTTATATGGACTACAAGGATGTGATTAGAGGATACAACTGGTTTTGAACAATTACACCAGCTACAAAGACTTTGCTTATATTCCATTCATAGTAGCTCCATGGTAAAACAGTGATGGATACAGTGCATGTGTAAAGGCTGGGGGTAAGGGTCTAGGATGGGGGTTTCACACCCCCTGCAAGACATAACATTTTTTCTTTTGTTTTGAAGTGCCTTTCATCAATTTTGTACTTGAATTACCCTTCCCTTTCAGTTGCAAAGGTCCTGAAACCCTGTCATGACCTCCCCAACCCCCATTCTGAGGTGTTTTTCCACTACTGTAAAGTCACTGCTGCAATGAATTTCTCTGTACAATGGAAAGTTACTACAATGATAATTATTTTAATTTCTACCATCATAGTTTACTATGTGAACACAGAAGAAAGTATCCCATCTTTGGCATTGGTTTGAAAGCAAATGCGAGAATTTGTTCCTATGCGAGGCCAAGTCATAACACTAGGGGGTAAATCCCTCATAGGGCTCAGGGGAAAATCCATACACTACAATTTGAGGGGAATGAAAGGTAGCTCATTTGCACTTTCTTTTAAGATATTATAACCCAAAAAACAGTAGTTTTTACATACAACCCCTGATACTACCAATTACACCATGAATTCTTTATTTGGAAATGAAAAATGTTCTTTTTTCTTTTGCTTTTAAACAGGATGGAACCAATAACCTCCGTCTCCATCCCTCTCTTGTTTGCAGACACACCCTCTCCCTCTCTTCTTGCAAACACTCTGCAGGTTTCCATGACAGTCTTTGCAAGAGGTACACAATATCAATTGCAACCATGGAAGAATTTTGTTCACCAAAACCACTAAATTTAGATGCAGGCACCTGCAATGTCTCCTTTGGGTGACAATAAACATTCATTAGTTGATACCCTCTAAGAGTACCTCACGATCCTCTGTCAACGTTGATTTGTACTTTCAAAATTCTTCAACTTTCCAAAACATATATTTCACTTGTCCTCTGCCAGACAGGCCACTTACTACTTAGTCTTCACAGGTACAGGACCATTTCACTTTACCATTTTTATTGCAGCTAATGAGAGTGAAAACACTGTACCCTTAACATGCTACCATGCAGTACAATGTATATATATATATGCAGACACATCAAGTCATATGGAAGGATGATTCAGCCAAGCAAGAAGACTAAAGCATTCATCCTCATGAGAATCCCATGCCAAGAGATCAGTGTCAACCCAGAGGGATTTTCTTAAGGTAGGTACATCAGAACTAAAAAATGTTTCCACTTCATCATGTTCCACAATGAACAGCCCACTGTCTGTCAAACCGCCTGATCAAAGTCATGTCCTTTAAGTGCTCCAAAATGAATTCTTGTCAGTATTTTCATAATCTGACCCAGCAAAGTCACTCACACAAAACAGGCAAGTATAAGAAGTGCCAACTGAGTATTTGCAGCCGATGTCTGGAAAGTCGAAACACGTCGCAGTGCCTCAACTAAATTCCAACACGGTAATAAAATTTGCTTAGAGATGTGCGTGCACAGACTCATCAGAATGCATACGGCATTCATGCAGTCAGGCTAAACATGGGGTCTGCTTTCAAATAATCCGTTTTATAAGACTTGATGCTTTTACACCAGCCATAAATGAAGAGGCCTTTGGAGAAATGTATGACTTAGATTCCTGAAAGCAGGTTTAACACTATGGGACAATGTCATATAAAAATCTTACACTTGCTTCTTATGGAACATTTCCCTACTTTCTTGTGAATAGTTATGGGAAGTGTATTTATGTATAACCAATACACAGATTAAAGAGCTAAATATCTGCAAGCTGCTTCAAACAATAATGTAACTTACTTTCAAATGAAAAGGTTGATAGATTTACTATACAATCAAAATCCACATAACTCACTGGTTTGGGAGTCAGCCTACAAGCTCCAATCCTCATTTACTATTTAAATATGTCAATAATATGACTCAAAACATACAAAATCAGTTTCCAACTGAAGGATATTTTCACACTTTTTCACAAGATGATGATTACATCTATGTACCAAAGAAAAAGAGCATAGGACAGGGGACTCACTGTAAAATGAGTTTCACCTTCAGTGCCACAAACTTTTGCTAGATGGTTATTGCAGGCAATTACATGAATTAAGGGCAGACATATGTAGATAGGATTATTAGAGGATACAAACAGACCTAATCTGCTCTCATAAACTAGAAAAACGTTCTGACTTGTCTTTCCTATGAAGTAATTAAAAATTAAATCGACCAAAGAATGATCACCACTTCACAAAGAGGCACCAGTAATGTTAGTCTTTATACAGTCCACAATTTATAGTTTGAGTATTTTTTCTTTCTTTACAATTTTTGCCGTAACCTTTTGACTTCAAAACATCAAGTGCACATTTAAGACAGGGGTGTAAACAAACAAACAAAGAAACAAAAAACTTCTGTTTGATTTGCAAACAAAATTTAATGCTAAAAAGACAAAAAAGTGACTTCAACTGGAAGAGAAACTTCTTTTCACGACAAGTAAAGCTCAAAAATGTAATTGCACGTATCTGTCCAGAAAACTTTTTTCTTAACTTTAGCCTTCGAGAGAAAGGAGAAGTTTCTCAGGCTGCGGTCATCATTTTTGCAATACATTATGCAAAGAAAGCATCAATTTTGTTCCCAAGAAGTGTGATGTTTGTGTTAACTGATGGAATCATGGGGGTAATCGCAGCACATAAAGAAAAGAGACTGAGATATTGATTAAAAGTACTAACATGATTACGGGTCAAGACCAAATCATGACCTGAAGCCATTCACTTCATCACAATAGCCATTCACATTTGAAAATATCGATATCATTGATTCCAAATGACGTTAGAAGCTCCATCCCGGGGTCAACAAATTGTCCTGCTTTAATACATCAATCTGTTTCCTTGTTTTGCATCTAGTCATGGGATTGATGGGATTTTAATACAAGCAGTGAATGCCTCTCTTCTGATGGTACCTCGTACGCCATGGAAACAGCTGTTACCTTGGACTGGCTTTAATAGCTGATAAAAACAACAACACTCATCTGTAATATCACTTCAAGAGCAGATCTGTGTCACTGAAGCATTGAATACTCCAGATATTACATTTTACTTCCCCTGTGACTTATGATCACCTAAAGAACCCTTATCACAATAGCTGTGCTTCTGAACTTGAAGTACTCCATACCAGCCTGTCACAAACTACATCTGATGTCATACAAAAATTCTCAAAGACTGGTATTTTGAGGCCATCATTACTCTTTTCTGTATGACAGGCACAAAACAGTGAAACTTGGTTCCGGGCCTGTAAGATATATCTGTAAATAACACTAATACTTCAGATCTTCGAACCATAGAGGGCACTCTTTATCAATGATGTGAGACCACTCAACACAACTTACCAACCCTCAGTCACCATGGGTTGAAATATGAAATGAAATACTGTCAAAATTAATTCTCTCTTGGGGGGCACATGGCTGCTAATATTTTCAGAACTTTCATTCCTGGCCTTCATTTCTGCTCTGTCAGATGGTAGAATCATTAAGGAGGCTGGCTTACCCACTGACAGCTGCCATAGAAAATTGAGGAGAACAAATGCAATCCCTACTAGTAAACACCATCAAAATGAAAGATGTATGAATAAGTCAACATCTGAAGCGTTTAATGCCACAAAATTTCATCAGTCAGAGTTCCCTGAGGACCTGCTCTGTTCTAGAGGTAATTCATGGGAAAGAAGGCATCTAATGGAAGATGGAGAAGGATAGAAAATATTACTGAGGAAAAACAAACCAATCAAGATAACTTTATCAAATTTTTACGAGGAAGGATACTGTGATAGGCAATCTACTGTACTGGGAATGTACGTCACATACTGATTTATGTAGCCAGTGCAAATGTGTGTAAAGCCAGCCTTCAGCTACAGCTCCAGAAGGAAATGTGCAGACAGCAAGAAGCATCCATGGCCAACATAAGTTGATGTGTGAGTGCAGCACTACAACTTTGTAAGCAAAGAAAGGAAGATAACATAATTAAAACCTAAATCAAGAGCATACAGTGTACCAGTCTATTGGTCCACCCTGCATCCAGAAAGTATTCAAAATATAGGAGCCAGGAAATTGCATCTGCATTGTCATCCTCACAAAAAATGAACTGACACTGGTATCAATTCTGTAACACTGGCTCTGAGTAATGTTTTCAGTTTCATAATTACATCATAAAAATGCTAGATTTTGATCACTTCCATGTGAGTACTGTTATTCTGGTGGGAACAGTGATTCCAAAGGGTTCACGTTATCCTAGTTATTCAACAGTGCAGTCATTTCAATCGAAGTATTGGATGATAAGATGTGATGATGGCTATTGGAGTTTATACATTGCCTTGATCATTTGGGTCATTTTGTGCACTTTTTCAACCTACAGAAATGAAACGAATGACTTTGCTACAGCTACCTGGAAATTCCGAACAGCCACCAAACTGCAAGCCCCTAACCCCAGCCCACCTTGCATTTTCCACTGTTATGATAATACCATCAATTCCACAAACTACCCCCTACCTAAAAATTTACCAGTGCCCCTAAAGGGACCACAAACCTTACTTCCCCAACTGTTGCTCTGCTACACACAGATGATATTCAAATACAGTAGGTCATTGCTATTGCCCTCATACTGCAATTTGGTCTAAATTGTTTCATCTATTTGCTGGGTTTTGCTACTTAGAAAGAGAATGTTTGACATGGATGTCATTAAATTATATTAATTAGTTATAGGATTCCAGACTTAATTTTGCACAACAATAAGATCTATAGTGCTGAAAATATATGTTATTTCCTGGTTATATCATGAAACTTGATGACAATGGTCAAAAGGTGAAGAGGACCCTTGTGTAGTTGACTGGCAGAGTGTTTGATATCAACAAAATTAAACACACAATACAGGCACTGTGACACTATCTGCATTTGTTGTACAGTGAAAATGCAGGCTACACGAATACTTTGCAAATTTCACCTACAGTGAAAGGTCACAGAGGTCCAGTGCATGTGCAGTTTAGAAAAATACCAACAATCTTAATCCATTAACATCTTTTACAGAACATGGAATCAGGTTTCTCTTCCCAAAGTTTGACATAGTAGGCCTATACCTAATTATTTGACAGTAAAAATCATTTCAACTAAAAAAACTTTCAAAAAACTACCAAGTACATAAACAATATTAACTCCTTCGAGGACGCAAACTGAAAAAATACTAAATTTAATCAACAGATAAAACCTGAAACAGCAAAGTAGTGTACAAGTTTCAGTATCAGAAGATGTTAGACTTACATTGCAAATAATGCACCAGGCACATGGGCATAAATACACCAGATGGTTGGTATCTGAACAGCAACTCCGAAGTGATACACAAAGTTAGCTGACCACTTACAGATTTATGAGACGAAACAATTTAACTGATGTAATCAACTCTCTTGTCAATGTTCAAGTTCTAAGCAGAAGTTGCGTATGCTAAGTAGGTATTATTTTGATCACTAAAAACAAAGTAACTGATAAAAACACAAAAATCATAAATCAAAAAAATATGTTCATGGGCTTCCAAAAAGGTATTAAATTACAACAAGGACTTACAGAAGTCAAGCACACAATTAGGGAAGCAACAGGCATAAAAATGGCAAGTTGTTGGTTTTAGTTTTCCCATATTTATTGGCAAACACAAAAACATATGAATAAATGAATTTGACTGAAGGCAAACATGCAAACATTTTATTTCTTCATACTTTATCAGCTCACTATGGTGCAAAACATTTATTTTCAGTACCAATTTATCTTATCTTATACACTGAAAACTGTAAACCTGCTACTTAAACCATTTTTCTTCCTCCCTCCTGCCCCCTACCTGGACACTTTTTCTCCTCATCTACTACAAAGTCAACTAGATTCCTGGTGTTGATGTGCACTGATGCAACACAGTCACATTGCTCCACACTTCAAACCCACCCCAGAATGCTGTCTTCAAACCATCTCACCCTTAACCTTTAGGTGCATGTCATGTTGCAAAGTATTCAAATGAAACCTTGAAGAAAGACTCAGGCAAATTGGCATTTTCCCTCATGTACTGTCCCATCTAAACTGATTTTCATCCATAAGGCTTTGAATTAAACTACTTTTTGCTGCATCATCAAGGGCCAAGTACCAGACAGAAGCATACAAGAAGTATTCATTTCACAGAAAACATCTGTGAAGTTCTCCGTGGAAATGTCCTAGGGGTACAAGTACCATTTACTGACTACAAAGCTTCAATGAACATAAAAAAGGTACTCACAGGGATGAAGAATGCTTCAGCTAGATATTTTAAGGTGGCTGCCTGCTTTGCCAAAAGGTTGGTTCTCTCTATCATGTTGCCCTGTAGCCTGCTGTCAAATTCTTTTCGGACCAATGAGGCGATAGAGTCCACAATGATGAGTTTGATTCCATACTTGATAATGTCTTCTTCAATGATGTCTAATCTGTAAGAAGATACAACAGAGTGACAAAACTGTTATAGGCTAACATTTCTTATTCACACTGGTCTCCTTGTGCAAATACTCATTGAAGAAACAAGAAATACATTCTCGGTAACTGTCTTTCAAAATTTAAATTTTAAATTAACTTTTACATCAGGTGCATTTACCAGGCCTCTTCACATACATAAATATTTTCACACAGTGATAAAACTCAGTTTTGCTAGGCAACAGTTTACAAACAAAAAATAATGTGCCTTTTAAAGTCTGGTCTGGCAAAAACTACGTTCCTCACTTTACAAAACATGAGTTTAAAGCATATCGGTGTCATCAGTTCTTAGGGAATGTCTCCCCTTCCTCAGGACACAGAGCTACTATCTTTCACCACTCTACCCCCCCCCTTAATGTCTGGGAAAGAAACTGCTGACTGATAACACATTGCAGCCCTATCTACTCCCTACTCCCTAGGGTGAATCTTTCTAACAATTACAAAACTACTCATTCTGAAAACTTCACATCTTACTAAGCTTACTCAAATTCTTGAAGTCAGTTTCTATCTTTTGAAGGGCATAAATTTCTTCTGAACTTCTTTTCAATGTAAAGCACCTTGAGCAGTAACATTTGTAACTGATATAAGTCTCATTTGTTGTTGCTGCTATTATTGTTATTATCATTACTATAGTTATCACACCAACTTTACTTTGAAATGGCAGTTGAAGCTAGCTAATCTCTTCTGTATATATACCCAAAAGTATCTTTCCTAAAGTTCAACAACACAAATCTTTCATACTCACAGAGTATATCCCATATAGGTCTAAATTTAACCCTCTAAAACAAAACACAAAGATCTGACAAAAGAAAAATATTCCTTTTAACGTATCCTGGACTCCAAATTCAAATTAGGATAAATCATGCATTTGCCCTCCACACTCTTTAATCATTATTCAAAACCACTTAAAATCAATGTTATTATAACAATAAAGACTTTACTTAAGGACTGCACTTTGGAAACAAACAGAACAGCTCTTTAACTTTGAAGTAATCTATTCTGCCTTGCTATTTTCTAAACAATGTAGAAATGCATTTATGATAAAATAAATACACAATATGTAAGTTTAAATGGGAAGAAAATTAGGTGACAAGTGAAGCAGAAGTGTTTAAGTATACAATCTAAGTTGTTCCTATTATATCTAGGCAAAGTTTAAGGTCCAATGACCCATGAACATTGAGAGGATTCTGAGCTTGAGTCCATATTTTACATCTGGAGCAAACATGCAGAGATAATATACATGATGCTCTCGTAGCTCTTGGGCAAATGCAACAAAACTAAAAACAAAATTTTCAGAGCTATTGCCAGCGGTTTTCCATTTCAATGCCTAAACTTTATGATTTCATGCTAGTTTTATTAAAACTTTATGTTTCTCATGACACTGTCTGTGAATTACAATGTAATACCAGATTTTGCAAATAAGTCAGTGGAAGGAAGTACCGATATTACCAATCAGTTCATGGTCATAGCTAATCAATATATTGGATAATGAAGGAAGCAATGAATGAATTGTTACGTGAACAAATAAGCACTTGATCAACGTTGACTGTATGCACTGAAACAAAATGATAGCTTTAATTAATACCTGTTCCCTTATACCAAGTGGAAAATCTCAAAGCATACCTCCCACCAGAGAGCAATATTACAGCACTACACACACCACATACAAATTAATCTGCTATCACCTCCCTTTGCTCGGGGAATAACATACATTAGAAATAATAAGGGGTAACTATATGTCTGCAATGTGAATGTACTTTTACCAAAATTACCTAAAGCAACAGTCTTGAATCTAGTCTTCCAACCTTTGTCTACAGTAGGCCAACGGACCACTGTTAGACTTGATGCATACCCACACTAAGTGTTCCCTTCCAAAAGAAGTGCCCAAAACATTTCTCAGGCTAATCTGAAATCTTTTCTAACCCACACCAGGTTGTATTTGGGCTTCACCTGACAGTAATATTTACGTAACTTATGAGGGTTATTTGTGAGTCAAGCCAGATTTTGATCATTTCAAAATTTCCCATCTGAGAATAAACAAAATTGGTTTTCTGACAAGCACCCTGTGTCTGAAACACACATGCAAGCTCTGACCTCTCTATGCAAAAAATGTAACCAGCAGTGTTACTAAACACCACAAATACCATGAAGGGCAAACTTCATCAGCTTTAAAATGGTGGTATATGGGTGGTTTTTTCAGTTCCCGCTGGGATCAGCAAGGCTCCTAAAGGGGTTGACTTAGTGTAAAGTCAACAGGGAAGTCAATGGTATGTTACACCCTTGGAGCCAAAAGAAGAAGGAAATGAATGAAGATGGTACACCACACCCTTTACTCACTTCAAAAAGGTGGGTCCATTAAAATACTGAAGTGTTATTGCATGCCATATATCACAGGTAAACTTTTTCAGAAGTATTATCAATGCAAGGTTTACACATACTTTGCCCAAACAGCCTCACAACAAAGGAAGCAGGAAGAGTAAAGTAAATTTACCAATTGCATAAAATGCAGGTACAAGCCACGGGCAAACATTACCATATGCATTAACACAGTACTGATGTACACGAACATGCACGAAGGTGCAAAAGCCGAAATTTGTCGACTTTCAAGCAAAACCATTTAAAAAAGAAGAATAAAGGAAGGATCAAAGGTAAAAACAGCAGGAAGTACACGTAAGATTTTAAAGATTCAAAGTAGGATAAAAGTAGGACTTCTGCAAACTTTTCAGGGTAGTTTCATCAATTTATATCAATATTTACAACAGCATATGACTCCTTCAGACATTTTTCTCAACACAAATGTCAGAACCTGTAATGGCCACAGTGTAACTACTACTACTGCACTCATAGCCTTTTGAATTGTGCTACATTAGACAAACTTTAACCAATTATTAGCAGCTCCATGAGCAGACGAACAAGTCCTTTTTGCCTGCCCAGAGAGCAAGAAAAACACTCTAAAACACAAACATCACAAATACTTTACTTTGTATTTTCTTTCAGAATGAACTTTTACCAGCACACAGAAAAGTATGAAGTTCTATGATTTTTGAGATGAGCAATTGCTGAGTGTTTCTGCCAAATTATTGATCATTCAATCTTTATTCTGTAATACTTTGTTTGGTCATACATAAGGTCAGAATGAATTTCTTGTGAATCATACAAAACTCTGTCAGACTTGAC
>JAAAJZ020034451.1:0-15419 GCA_010015985.2 Actinopyga echinites
GAGGAATACCGTCGCGCGTGCAATCGCGAATTGCTCTCTTTGTGGAAGGCGTTTTAGGATTTGTCAGATCCCCGACCTTTTCCACGCTCGTCATATATTCGACACCTAGTAAATTTTCACCGTGATATTTCTTTACCAATTGTGTTTTCTCGTTCGACTCGTTAAACAGTTGAATTTCTCTTCTTATTTTTTCATACCCTTCCCTCGTTTCATTAAATTTCGTCACACTCCACCATTCGTTTAAATGAGGTATGAATACGCGCGATTCGCAATCTTCCTGATCCGGCATAGATTCTATTCTCAAGTCAATTTGGTCACATAGCGAATCGATTTTGTTTTGTGCTATTTCATGCGCTCTAAGTTCGACAGTGACGAGATCGTACAGATTGTGAAAAAATTCATAAAGACCGTCGTAGTCATGATGTATGACCATTTTGCAACCCACAAATTGTGCCACGGACTTGACCTTTGTTTTGTCGGCTTTTTTGCCGCTCATTCCCGCAACATGCATGACGTAATCGAGACCGGGTAATAACTTGTTACCGCTGTAACATTTCTTTTCATCGATCATCTGCGACGTAAAGGTCTTTTCAAATTCGAGCTTGCACGGTGCGGGATAAGCTGGTCCACATACACCCGGAATGCCTTCGTTAAGTTCTTTCGCAAAATCTTCGCATCTTTTTTGATGGGCTTTTAAGATATGGCTTACAGGCGGTCTTTCCACGCCTTCACATAATCTCTTACCCAACCGATAAAGTGGCCCCACATCACTTTCTTCATCTCCGGGTTGTCTGTAAAGGGAATATTTCACGTCAATCACCATGGCAGAATCAGTATCTGCGTTAATGACCTCCATACCTTGAGCTCTCGCCCGTTCTGCTATCATTTGATTTTGTTCGCGTCCAAACTGTGTAATAGCGCCTCCAACGATCGGCGATAAACGTAACATGACCCCGTATTGACCGTTGTTACGAGTCTTCACTGCAAGCTGCAACATGTCGAAAATGGAAGCATCTAGAATATTCCCCGCTTCTTCAGCTTGTTTTTTTAGTTTTTTGTAACGACTGCGCAATTTTCCCAATTCGTCGGCAGATTCTGCGGCGAGAGCTCTAAAACGTTTAGGCTTTGCAAAGTAAGCGTCATGCTGAACGATTTTATGTGTTTCTACGGTTTTACATCTCAGGTTATTGATTTTACTCAAGTCTTTTATTTTACATTTTTCGGGATCGCACGCGTGCTGCACTGAAGGGCAGGTGTTGTACAAAGTTTTCACGTAATAGTCCTCATCTTTTGTGAACTTTTTCAAATCATTTTTCTCGAGGAGTGATGTAACGCACACGTTATAGGCAGGCATGATACTGGGATATTGCCCCGCAAAATCAAAGGTGGGTACCAAAAACCCGTCGTAATTCCCCGAAGTACCAGTCACCGTTCGCCCCGCTTTTGGTTGCAAGTTATAAAAATCAGCCGGCTTGAATTCGTGGTCGGGGTACCAAATATACGTTTCGTCCCTGTAAAGGGTCGAGTCAGGAGTCAATATATTCCTCCAAAACCCAAACCCGTAAAAGGTGGAAATAGTGGTAGGGAGAACATTTTGACCGTAAAGCTCCCGGGGATTTAAGTAAGATAGCGTCGAATCTGCCATATAATAGTACGTGGTTCTCTTCTGTTTGTCTAACATCATGGTCAGTATAACATCGAGAGCGCAATAGCCTATAAACAGGGACAAATCCCCATACTTCCACGTTTTGGTCAAATTTGAGTACGAAACTGCTTCGTCCTCAAATTTCTGTAATTTTAACAACTTTTCACAAGCCGCGTTCAAAGAACACCCACGAATTCGATCCCCTGCTTCTAACATAACATCTACTATTCCAATATCGTTAAACGTAATGTGGTATATTTTCCTAGCTTCCATGAGAGGATTGATTTCTTCTTTTCCTATGTTGGGTGCCTTCGTGGCGAAAATATTTTCATTTTTCTCGCATTTGTCGACTTCTAATTCGGCTCCTTCCGCTTCTTTCGCAATCGCATTATCCGCTACATCTTCTAGGTTTTCCAGAGCCAGTTTCTGTCTTTCGTCTTCGACAAACTTTTTCAAAGCATCCAATTTACAGTTACGGGTCTTGTCTTTTCTATGATATTGTATAATACCTTCATCTTTTCGATAAGTAAAACTTATGGGAAATTTGCGCTGTTTGCTGTCCGATGAATCGGATTTATATTCTTTCATGCCAGAAACTCCAAGCTTTTGCATTCTGTGAAAGAGCATAGGTAAATCAAATTTATGACCGTTAAAATAAGCCATAGAATGACACCTGGATTCACGAACATAAGCTAAAAACCGTTCTAACATGTCCTTTTCGTTCTTGAATGCTTCTATAAAATACGTTTTACCTGGTATCATGTTCAAATTTTTCAGTTTGTCCCCCACGTGATCTGTGCAAATTTTAACTATTGCGTCATAGTCAAAATTTATAGCCTTTGCGTACGTACTAGGGTCTGCCTGTCTTTCAGGAGCTATGTGTATGAACGTCCGATGTTCGTACGGACAATCATGGGCCCCGTAATCGTACAATGTGGCATGAATACAAGTTATGGTCTGTTCCTCCTTCGAGTGGGGAACGTACGAAGTCTCTATATCCCAGCAAACGCGTCTTTGTAAACTTGTGACCTTTCTGAGAATATCTATTTTAAACGTCTTTACTTCTTCCGTCTCGTATTTGGCACATATGTCATACTTCCACAATTTCTTAATCTCCGTTCTTATCATATACTGTATCCGACAAAGATCGAGGGCGTGCTTTTCAAAATTGCTCTGCCGTTCTTCGCAAGTTCTAACAATGCCTAATTCTTTATCCCCTTCCGCCATCGCTTTAAATATAACATTGCTATCGTTATAAATTATCAGCTTTTGCAAAATATTACGCAATATTACCTCATTCAATTTAGAAAACGTCCACTTGATTTTGCTACCGGTCTCTTCAGTCATTAGCATCTTAATAACGTTGTCATAATTTTTCTTTAAAACCGCATACATGGACTTGTGACAAGTGGTAATAATCGGCAAAACCTTTTCATTCATGAATTTTACAATGATGTTTTCAACGTCTTCTTGTTGCATTGCAAATTCTAAACCGGTCTCAAATTGAACATCTTTGTAAAATACGTTTGCGTACGAGTATTTTTTAGAGTAATGTTCTTCAAAGTTTACATTTCCCTTTATCTTTATTTCTCCCATCGAGGTTGCTTGTTTTGCCGTAAGCCAGTCGCCGTGCGTTTTTATTGCAGAATGTTGTATGTTCTTCTTTAAACGATAACCTGGCAGTCTTTTAATACATTCCCTTATACTGTGTGGACTACATTGCTGCTTTCCTCCCAAATACATTTTGAGCATGTACTTCATTCCCGCAGCGGCGTACATAGAAGGGTATTTGTATATCAGTTTCACGCCCACAATATCCAATAACTTTCCACACGGGGTTTGCATTTCCTGCAGTAAGTTTCTAACATTTTTCTCTTGTAGATATTTTCCAGCAGTTGACTGGTCAACAATTTCCACGACAACGTACGGTAACTTTCCATACACATGTAGGTAACTCTCCTTCGGTCCGTATAGAGGAAATTTTTCAAAGTCAATGTTGCTCTTGTTTTCAGGCACATTTACTAATTTGCCGCGACACCCTCTCATCACTATAGGCTTTGCAAATATTTCCGAGCTGGAAAGATCGCAATATTTAGGTAACCCTCTCAAATACATCCATGGCTTCCCATTTTCACATTTTTTAAACATCTCAGAACCGGGTGGTTTGCAGTCTTCTAGAAGCGTCTTCTCGTATGCTTCGTACAAATTGCTGTACGTAAAATATTCAGCCATTTTCCTCGAGCGTTATAAAATAAAATGCCAGTCGAAAATAAACAGACAAATAATATCATCTACTTGCCATCTATTGTATTTCTAAAATAAATCGGTCTCTCCGCTTTTTTACTTCCAAACAACACATTAACGTCAAAGTTGGATAGCCAATCGTTACTGGTATATACTTTCTCCAAGTCCGTCCAACTTTTGTCGATACTAATATCATTTCTAAACATATATGCTAGATAAATAAAGAGAACGAATGCAAGTAATAATAAACAAATTGAGGAGTAACGAATGCCAATAGACATCCCTGCTTCTTTGGTAAAAGAAACTGCCGATATGGCGGCGGGCCAATCGTCACCCTCTTTATACCTCAAATCAAAGATAACCGTATATTCCTGAACAGAGTCGTTTAAGTTAATACTAATAACCGAGCTTGTTATGGGACAAATATCCTCCTTCAATATAAAATCTTCGGTGTTGTCATCTTCTTCTTTCGTGGCGCAAAGTATTAAACGACTTCCGTCTTCTACGGACATGAAGACGCGTGAATAACAATGAAAAGTAGTTTTTAACGCAAGAAGATAGGTTCCCTCTCCCACCCCTTCTTCATAGTCTTCTTCTCCTTGTTCGTCAAAGGTATTCATTTTAAGTTTTTCCAACGGTATTATTGCCGCTATTAATCCCGATGCGTAACTTAAAACTGACGCACCTTTAATCTCTCTTATCTGCTGGAGTGAAGTGATGTATGAACCCTTGTTGTAAGCCATAGTAGAATATCTAGACAATATGATTGAGTCATTAATTGATTAGCCTCGTAATCTTCTGCTGTCGTTTGCTTAAGTTTTTTTAGAGTACCATACTCTTCTTCCTCTTCACAATGTCTACCCTTTTCGAGGTGAGCGGGTTTAAACGAGGTATCAAAAGCAGCGTCTTTTAATGTATTTAGCCTATTAATAACTTCGTCTATCCGAAACGTCTTGTCGCTCAAATTGTAATGTCCATTAAATTTATCACTCACAAAATTTTTACAGGTTTCATTTTTATCATAGAGAAAAGAATGACCCAATTTTTTCGCCACAAACACTCTATGATAATCATCGGTTAGAGTCATTATCTCCAACATGCCTTCGTATCTAAAAGCTGGCGATGGCTTACATCGCCCATTATGTAATACTAAAGTGTAAATTTCACCATCGCGATGGACGCCTTTTAAACACATACATCGTTGTTGCCAAGTATTTTCTTCCACCTCCCCGGCCAAGAGTATGCTATGCTTGTATCCCCCTTCTAAAATAACGTCCCACAATGACCCCACACTTGCAATATCATCGGAAGGAAACCGTAACATCATCGATTCCTCGTATACCCTTTGGAATTTTAAAAGCGTAAAAATATCTACGGGGTCGACATCTACGCGCGTAATACTTTCTTCATCGGCTTTTCTCACCCGCTCGTACCACGTGATCATATTTCTAACGCGGTCAACGGCTCGCGCGTATGTACATCTATTAATAATTAAAGTCAAACAAGAATTAAACAGCATGCTATCCACATCTGCGTTAGCTTCTAGGGTAAATATGACTACTTCTCCAGAATCCGTAGTTTTCTTACTTAACGCCCTGATAATTTCAAATGGTTCAAAAATAGAATCAAATAAAAGAGAGGTAGAATTTAACAATAACTCTCCGTATTCTACTAAAATTTGTACACACTTATTAAAAGCTTCTACGTACAATTTATCTCTGTACGTGTTTAGCCAATGTGCAGCCTCCACCAATGCATTTCTTACGTGAGTATCGCGAGACACAACATCACCTTTCCTTTTAAGCACATTAATAACAAAGTCGGTAGGTGTCATAGCTCGGTACCATAAAACACTTTTAAATCTGTCGGAATCCTTAATTAAAAGTGCATCGCATAACAAGGGCTTGACATAGTCGTTATGAAAGGTATATGCAACAAAATTTCTTGATCCTCTCGGTGTCTCCATGTTTGTTTGTTTCTTTTCTTTTAATTTGAGTAATCTACGCACACCTTAAAGTCATATCATCGTAGAATACTTCGTCAGTAATATCAATTGAAGAGTCTCCCTCGTCCTCTGCTTTCCTCGCGCAGTTTCCCTCCTGTTCTGCCGGTGACGGTAAAGAATCCGTCTTTTTAATTTTTACTTCCGAGTTTATTAAAGCTTGATTCCCTTCATTAGCAAAAATGTCTGCACCTCCAACAGAACAAATATTTTCCCCCGCGTCTTCACTTTTTTCCTCATGGGGAAAGGCGCCACCGCTTCCTGGATTTAAAATTTCTTCTAAGAGTTTAAACTCTTTTTGCTTAATGTCTAAGGCAATACCGTCAGCTTCGATTTCGACTGGAAAATTTATACCCAGATCAAGAAAATCGGAACTTCTTCGTGGCTGTCCGGTATTCAGAAGATTCTCGGGAACTGGGGGAACTTTCATACGTTTAAGCTTTTGAAAAACACGGTCATATTCTCTCAAGTATTCAAGGCAGGAAGCAAGCTTTACGTCGACCTCATTTTTGGCTTTAATGGCATCGTTCCGTTCCTGCCTATATCTCTTTTTATCCGCTTCTACGGCTTGAAGATCTTCTTCAGCGAAGTTTAACGCCGTCTTTGCGGCCAGTGCTTCATCTTTATAATTAATTATCTGCCAATGTAGTTCTTCTAGTTCCTCAAAGGCCTTTCTGTTTCTATTTACGAATATGTCGTCGCGGCTATAGGAGAAGTCTCCAGAGGAATTGCCCGTTTTCCGAAAATCGCGCCATATCCCGTCATTCCCTTTTTGTCTTCCTAGTTTTTCGACCTCCCTTTTCAATTTTTTATTTTCAGACAAATAATGATCTTTCTCTACTTTTATTTTTTCCAAATCGTCGGTTTTTTTCTGTATTATCTTTACAAGACGCTCGTTTTGAGTCATCCAGTCAATGACACTATCTTTTAACTTTTTTTCTTCGTGCTTCAGGGCAGACTTTTCTTCGTTCAACTCTTCCCGCGCTACCATCAGGGATCCCACCATCTCTTTTCCTTCCCTCGCTTTTTTTCTGGCATCACGCAGTTCCTCCCTTAGTGCTTCAATTTTCTCCTCTTGTCTCTTCATTTCTTTTTCAAATTGACTGACCTTTGCATTCTTTTTTTCCACCAAATCTTCAAGATATTTTATTCCCCTTTCTCTGCTTTTTTCGTACAGGCACCATTTTTCATTCATCGCTATTACTTTTTTAAGTTCTCCGCCCAACTGACCTATAACATCTTTAAGTTCTTGTTTGTTCATTTCAGAATAATCTACATTCCCTCGTCCATCGATTTTTACAAACGACGAGTGAGCACTGCTAGCAATGCTCTCCTCTTCTTCTCTGTAATGAGGGTCGTAAACCGAGGAGTTTATACTATCCCCTCCAATTTGTACCTCTTTGTCGGCCATTTGACTGCTTTAGAGCAAATCTGAAATTAGGCAAAAAGGGAGAGTATTTATTAACTTATTTGTTAGTTAGTTACTACTCTACAGCCCAAGTAATTGAAAATAGCGATGAGTAGTTTTTAAGGATACGGCCGTCTGTATAAGTTCGTCTTTGGTTGTTTTTAATTTACCACGTAAATAAATAAATGGAATATAGACTTACCAACATCTACAATTGTTATTCTACAGTTGAATAGCCTCCTCTCTATCCTTAAGTTAAATGAACTTGAAATTCTCTCTGTGCATTTCGCAGGTAAGTAGCTATCTCTGTCTTCTGAAATGAATGAGCGATCTGAGTTTCAAAGTTATAGCCTCCTTTTATACTGCATTTTTACAATCTACCCCAATTCCATAAAATGACCTCATTTTACTTAAATAATCCCCGTTTTATTTATATCCCAAATGGAATAAAAAGTATCACTTTAAACGTGCCTCGAATACTATCATTGTCTTTCCGTCCCCTCATCTCACGTTATAACTATTTTTAGATTAGGGAATATCCTGTCATTTCTCTTGCAGGTTTTTGCCTCTTACCAAAAAAAAATTTTTTCGAGATTTCTCGCAATAGAATGAAACACTAGCTCACAAATTTACTCGCATCGTTTATCATCCCTTCCCGAACGCGAGGTTAAATATAGATTACTAGTACAGTAAGCTAATCGCATTTTCGTCTTAAGTTACTTACAGAGTTGACAAAAGGAGATCATGGCGACCTTTACCTTCAAGGGCTTAAACGCAAAACGCACAGGGAACTTGAATTGTTTTTTTTTCAAATAACATCGTAGGAGAGTTTAAGTGTGCCTTCTATTTAAAAAAGTTGGTTTCTCCTCTCCATCACTCACTTACGACTAGCCATCTCAAAGATATACGGTAACGACATCGTTATTCCGTACTCGCTTTCATCGAAAAAAATTAAACTGCAGCTATCTATCGTGTTTACACCGTCGTACAAGATGGAATTTGCTTGGACATTGATCAATGGCATCATTGAGGACTTATTTCGCGCTAACTTTAATCTAGAAGAAATTTCACACCGAATATTTGCCACTGAATTATCTAAACACACTTATTTGAAAGAGGTAAAAGATTCTGTGGAAGATTTTGGAACAATATTTCAGTTAGCAGCCGCAAAAAGAAAACCAGACAAAGAAAGGCAAATCATCGCGGGCCGGCGAAAGCAAGCAGAACCACGGATGATAAACTAAACGAATATTCATCTGACAAAGAAAACGAATATAAACAAATAACTCTTCGTCTGCCAATAAAAATAACAACACCCTGTTAATGGCATCTTCTTCATCACCGTGGCTAGAAAGGAGAAAACCTTCCTCGGGAAAACCTACAAAGACACAATTAGCATCATTGTCGACATCGTCATCAACAATTAAGTCAACATTTTCGTCATTACCATCGTTACTGTCATCATCATCATTAACGGCAGCTTCTTCGTCTGCATATTTTGACACCATAGACTTCTGGTACCAAGCAAAAACCTATTTTGTCTCATCCGCGCTTTTCCAATGCACCACCATGTACATCACCCCACAATTTTGCCTTGCAAAGGAAAAGGACCGCTCGTCCAAGCCCCCTCCTAGTATTTTTGCCCTTGTGGAAGGAATGCACAGAGAGACTGATAGTTCACCCAAAGAAGACGATAGGGACAAAGCGGGATTTTCGGGTAAGGAAGATGTCTTTACCGGAATTATTGAAATGGCCCCTCTTTCTCCCACTGACGCTGCCGTAATGCCCGAAGATTCGGCACTCGTGCCCTCAAAAGACCTTTTCAATTTGGAAAGTTACGAAAACCCTGAACTCTATGACAAGAGTATGTGTAATTGCAAACCAGAGGCATTACCTTGGGACATTCGAAACGGAAACCACCATTGCACTATTTGTTTCGATTGTTCTAGGCTCGGTTTATCGGGCCGTCACATGATTCTGAAAGTTAGTTAGTTAGCTCTGAAAGAGTGGCTCCTCTCCCTTCTCGGACATTCTGTGTACTTGTCACTAATTTCTAGGGAAACTGACATTCCTGACCCTTCAGTCTTCTTATCGTAGGCCCTATCTATAAGGCCTAGACATGTATGTAGACACTAAGTTAAACCGTTACCGGATCGTGCTTCTAGGTTATCGATTTCAGTCTAGACGCTTTCACTGTTACTGTCCATTCTAAGATTATAACTTTGTACATATATAAGTTATTCAGAATGATCCCATAGACAGAGTGTACATTTTTTATCGAAAAAACTGTTCATCTGTTGGGAGAAAAAACGAAGTTACACGGGTTTGCCTATACGATGAGTTACTTACGTATACGCATCGTGGAAGATTAACATCAGTTTGGTTCTCTCAGTTTTCTTTCTTTCTACTCTTCTTTTTCTTCGTTCCTTCACTCTGAAAACCGTACCTTAAGATTTTTTCCAGTCTGACTGATCGTTACACCAACTGAAGAAAGGACTTATTTAATCGGATGATATCACGTGTTGCTACTACTTTCGGAGAAGTACGGCCAGTACAGCAGCAGCATGCACTTTAAAGTATGTGATGTTAGAGGCGATGTTTGTGTACAGCGTTGTATGCAGGGAATATCGAAAGAATCAGCATGGAGATTCGAAGGCAGAAAATTCATTATGCAAGAGTCCCGGACCATTCACTTCAGAGAGTGAAGACGAAGATATATTCGACCAAGGTTTGAGCAATGGGGAGAATATGACCGGTGTCTCTAACAAGAAAGAAACGGGTAAGAATCTCTCCTTTACAACATCGAAGACCTCTCCGTGGAAACGTTTGTGGTGGTATCTCACGAGGGAAGTAGTAACGATTTAATTTACCTTCCGACTCCTTAAAAGGAAAAACGTTCCGAATCTTCAAAAGGAAAACAGACTTTGTACGATAATGAAAACCAAAATAAGAAACAAGTCATAGAAAAAATTCGTCAAGAGATTGATGAAGGTAAGGCTGCTTTCTATTCATCAAAAATAAACACAGAGGAAAGCCACCTTAAAATTATTGCGTCAAGAAGGCACAAACTGGGGACAAAGTATGCTCAGGAACTACTTTCAAAAGGCAACGAATCATTCCAAAATTGGTCGTGTACCACATGGTAAATGGATTTGGTTAGAACACCTATGGTCGCCGCCGAAACATTATGCTGTAACTGGGAAATGTGCTGCATGTGAATTAGCACCATGGCGCTCGTTTTTGTAACGAAATACCCAGGCGGATTTCCAAGATGTCTCGTCTGTAATATATCTGGACAAAGGGAAAAAAGTGACTGTAAGGGCTGACTTTAATTGTCATCCTGCAGGATTAGCCCAACTTTTTTACATTCCGTACTCGCTTTCAGTAAAATACATAAGGCGGCAGCTATCTATCGTATTTACACCGTCGTACAAGATGGAATTTGCTTGGACATTGATCAATGGCATCATTGAGGACTTATTTCGCGCTAACTTTAATCTAGAAGAAATTTCACACCGAATATTTGCCACTGAATTATCTAAACACACTTATTTGAAAGAGGTAAAAGATTCTGTGGAAGATTTTGGAACAATATTTCAGTTAGCAGCCGCAAAAAGAAAACCAGACAAAGAAAGGCAAATCATCGCGGGCCGGCGAAAGCAAGCAGAACCACGGATGATAAACTAAACGAATATTCATCTGACAAAGAAAACGAATATAAACAAATAACTCTTCGTCTGCCAATAAAAATAACAACACCCTGTTAATGGCATCTTCTTCATCACCGTGGCTAGAAAGGAGAAAACCTTCCTCGGGAAAACCTACAAAGACACAATTAGCATCATTGTCGACATCGTCATCAACAATTAAGTCAACATTTTCGTCATTACCATCGTTACTGTCATCATCATCATTAACGGCAGCTTCTTCGTCTGCATATTTTGACACCATAGACTTCTGGTACCAAGCAAAAACCTATTTTGTCTCATCCGCGCTTTTCCAATGCACCACCATGTACATCACCCCACAATTTTGCCTTGCAAAGGAAAAGGACCGCTCGTCCAAGCCCCCTCCTAGTATTTTTGCCCTTGTGGAAGGAATGCACAGAGAGACTGATAGTTCACCCAAAGAAGACGATAGGGACAAAGCGGGATTTTCGGGTAAGGAAGATGTCTTTACCGGAATTATTGAAATGGCCCCTCTTTCTCCCACTGACGCTGCCGTAATGCCCGAAGATTCGGCACTCGTGCCCTCAAAAGACCTTTTCAATTTGGAAAGTTACGAAAACCCTGAACTCTATGACAAGAGTATGTGTAATTGCAAACCAGAGGCATTACCTTGGGACATTCGAAACGGAAACCACCATTGCACTATTTGTTTCGATTGTTGGGACCTATCACCGAAGAAATTGTAATGTGGCTGCCATATCCACATTCACATATTTGCTTTTTATGTGTTGAAAAATTGTCAAGTATCTTAGATACAACTTGCCCATTTTGTAAAACTTTTTACGGGATATAAGCTCAAGGAGGGAACAGTGACTTGTGTGGAAGAAGAAATGTTGTCAGAGTTTGATGATTTATCGAACACCTTTAATTTTGTTCAGTGTTTTTATTTTCCTTCTTCCTAATTACCGTTTCTCCCTCTCTTATTAAAAACGGTCAAGGGTATGAACAATGATCTCTATTATGATGTGATTTAGCGCAATGTTTTACTTCCAATGCTCGTCAAATAAAAAAGTACCATATAATCTATCATATAATGTTTAAGTAGAAGCTGAAGCATTGAAAGCTATTATTTACTTGTTTGTAGTTTGATGTTTTATATCGGAAGATTCGTTTCATTCAGAAAGAAGTATCCAGTCTTGGTTAAAAAAAATGATGTGTTTTATTTTATAAAAGACATCCGTAGCGTGTATCCTTTAGGGTAGCTTGTTGTATTGTTTTTGTTTGTAATGCCTTATGTCTGTAACTCATTTTACGGGATGTAAGCTCGAGCATGCAACCGTGAATTGTATGGAAGAAGAAATATTGTCACAGTTTCATGATTCAGACGAACTTTTTTTTATATGCATCATTGATGTGACGTCATCAATGTTAATGAATGTATCATTAGAAACACCGGGCATGCCACGAAGTTACAAAATGGTCTGTGCGAGGTGAGGTCTTTCAATCACAAAACATCTGTCTAAGCGGCTATACACAACGATCGAATTTTACTATTGGCCATGCGTTTAAACTTGCTTATTAACCATCGTCACTTGGCCGAAGATTTTTGACAATAATAGACGAAGAGAGGCTCACATAAAGTAAAAGCGAGGGAAAGATGGACTTGTTAGTGCCAACAGCAGAGGAAGAGATGGCAGAGGACGATGACATAGACTCTCTTTTGATGAGACATTTGGATACGAGCGATCCCAACTTTAAAATTACGTATCACGATATCAACGACAAAAATAAAGATGAAGATGTGCTTGACTCAGGTGACTTTTTGAACGTTAATCCTGAAAGAGTGCGTGCAGAGACGAGACGAGAAGGATGCCGATGAACTTGAGTGTTCAAGCAACGATATCGAGATTTACATTGACTGTGAGATCAGCTGTCTTCAGAACAAAAGAATGATGAAGAACTTCAGACATTATTAGATGAGGCACTTTCTAAGGACGAATTGGAAAATGTCCCAATTTGTTTCTATGTGACGAGTGGTATTTTGATGCGTAAATGGTGACCACCTGATGCAACCTTAGACGGCAAGTGGAAGGTTTAGAAATAGGTTTTCTTAATAGAAGTTAAGAAATAATTAAGCTTGCTCTAATTCAAGAAATGCGTGGACGCCAGCTGAGAAACGGTCTGATCCGGTCTTAACACTTTTAACGTTACATTAGACCTATTTAATCCCCCTGGCGCGGTCATTTTACATAAAACTGCTGCCCACAAGATACGACGTCATTCTGATCTAGAATTCTAACGCCATGGCTACGATCTATTTGAACGACAAGCTGTACTTTCTAAAGGAATCTCTCCAGCAAGTCGCCCTCCGACTCATGATGGCGGACTGGAGCTTCAGAGCCCTGTGGGGAATTTTATACAACTCATGTAGTACTGACTGGACAGATCTAGAGTTTGTAAGGATTACAATCAGGTTCCGGAGCGCCTGTGCGCGGCACATAAGTCGTCTGGGCCGCGAGGAGGGGCTGGAATGGCCGATGTCTTCGGTCATTCCAGCACTCGAAAATTTAGTTAGCAAAGTCGACGACTGCTTACACGCAGTCGTCGAGCGTCGTTAAACCCAAGTTGGGCGGAAGGAGAATTTCGTTGGTTGTCTCCTACGGTGATGGGCGTGGATGGGGCCCTCACGTTACCCCTAAGCTCAGAGGTTTCTTATTTTTCTGAACAAGTCACATCAAGCGGTAATTAGCATACAGATGACATCACGCAGCATGTCACAACTCGTGTGTGTGTGCTTAAACCAACTTGTTGAAAGTTAAAATAGAACTGTAGGTTGGGCAGTGGATTATTTCGGAATTGGCTGTCGTACAATAAACATTGATAAGTGTTGTATCCGAAAATACGCGTATTTCTTTATGGCGTATTTGTCGAAGGAAGAGAAGTTAATGATTGCAGCGCTGGAAAAAGCGGAAAGGCTGGACAGAGCCAACAAACAGGAAGCAGCTTTTCGAGAAAAATGGTGAGTTATCCTAGGTTTTCTTTGTGTGTGTGTGTGGGTGTGTTTGTGTGTCTTTGTGTGCGAATACTGGTTACTTACATAGCGGTTGATAATATTGAAGACTAATGTTCTCGAGAATTTTTTTCTTATATGTCATGTCAACTAAGTCCTTATGCAGCATGAAGGTAATAGGGGTGTACTTGACTTCTCTCGAACTGCATTCTTTAGGTACCCTTACATGAAATGGTAGCAAAAAAAAAAAAAAAAGTGTCCAAGCGTTATCTGACAAAGTTTAGTGTTGATATCACTCAAGCTTGAGATTGTGAAACCCGGCTTAAACCATTTACTGTTGAGCTTTGCATGTTTTATTTTATTGTATGTTTCACACCTTTACAAGACTACAATCTCTTTAAACGATTCGATATGTTTTGTTGTTATTGCTATATCGAGCATTAGACCTACTTGCCTCGACAAAATTATGGACGTCTGTCTAGCTATAGGTAATCCACTCTAATACTGCCCTCTTGCCACGATGGTATTGTATGATGTTTTTCTTTTCTATCATTTTATGTACGCACACCCGCATTACTATGATCTATAATATTGTAATTTCCCGAAGGGCTGCCCGTCAACAGGGTGAATATAGTGCAGTGGGTTCGGCTACCGTGCCATCACAATGTAAACCTCCCCAGAGAAAAGACCCCTCCCCTACTCCAGAAAATGTAGTTGATGTGACGCGTAAACGAAAACACTCGGAGACCGAACCCGACATATCCAACGAGGGTGAGGAGGACCCCAATTCAATAAGCGATGGGCATTCTGACCTAGGCAAAGGGGTGAGTAAACGTTCAATTTAAACAATATAATTTTTTTTTCTTCACCTTTACTGTTTCGCATGTGCTATGTTTGTTCCCTGTAGTCTTTTAATTTAAATTTCTGTATAGTTGCTTTTATTTCCCGCCACTCCCCTTTTTTCGTTTTTATTTATGTCTTTATTTTATTGACTTAACGTCTTTATTTTATTGATTTGTGTGTGTGTGTGTGTGTTTGTGTCACGTACTCGTTTAATTTATATGTTCTGTATTTTACTGTAAGTTTATTACCCCCCTTTTTTGTCAAGTGTCTTTTAGTTTGGGTGTACTGTTTTAGATACCGTTTAATACTTCCCCTATTACCCACATTTTTTTTTATTATTAATTTGTTTATTTACACATCGTTTTAATTTACGTTTAGATACCGTGTGAGTACGGATGTAAGAAGGCGTTTGCTGATCGCAAAAAGATGAGGAGGCACGTTAATGCGGTGCACGTCTGAAGGAAACACACTTGTGACCATTGTGGAAAGAGGTTTAAAAGATCAACGCATTTGAAGAGGCATATGCGAGACGGCGGGCGGTGTGCGACCAAAAGACGAAGATTAGAAGAGGTTCGAAATCGGTCGGGTGAACCTTCAGG
>JAAAJZ020034452.1:0-10290 GCA_010015985.2 Actinopyga echinites
GCCGGTCTTAAAGGCATAACATGAGTTGAGAAAACCGTAGAAAACTACTCCTGTAAGCTTTCTTAAATAAACTTATCAGTGCCTTGATCATAGGCGTACGGGAAGAATATGTACACGAAGGTTTTTGCCTTGACACTTTTCCCGGGTGGTTAACAATCATGACATGAATTTCTCCATGAAAATATGTTACCGGTGCCCAGAAATCTTCCCCTTTTTGCCCAGAAGTCGTCATTTTGGTCTGCTGGATGAGAAGGGGTGGGGGTGTACGTATGAATTTATCAGTTTCCGCAAAGGTGACGTATGTTTACTGTCAACAAAGATTTGGCACTCAAGATCTCAACAATCAAAGGTTTCCTTCCGTAATATCAGAGGTAGTATTTTTTAACGAATTTTATTAAAGCGGGGAGTTAAAGTGTGGCACTCAAAGACAGGCGGAAAGGATTATCAGCAAGAATTATGTAATAGACTGCATCAATCATGAAAAACCTAGAAACTTTTATGGCAACGAACCTTTCCAAACAGTTTTTATTCTTTCCCTGTTCTTAGTTTTGAATGTTTCTTACTAACGTATTTTAGTTCTTTTCCCACAGCTTTTGGATTGAATGATTTTATGCGTTTGTGTTCTTATTCTATAACTTTCTGTCACTAGTCTTTTATGAGACTGGTTAATCAAGGCAACGTTGCAACTTCCGATGACTGATTTTGCATTTACACTGACTGAATAAATATCCTGAATCTTGAATGAAGAATCATATTCACATTTAGACTGTTTTTTTTTTTTTTATCGTGACTGTTTGGTCCAAATTTTTAATTATTCTATTAAATTGTGTATTGCTTAAAATAGCACACTGTTGCAGCCTACAATACTTTTTGGATACAGACAGATTTTTAACGGCATTTCAATTATACCCACATTCACACTTTTTTCCAAACAGTGAACTCTTGCTTCATTGCAATATTTATCACGGTTCGTAATCTCGGTACACAAAGAGGAGGCTGCTACTTTTTAAAAATCCCCTTTGCCTGTAAACCTGAATAATAGTTATTCTTTAAGACCCTCCTTTTGAAATATTACCCTTAGTCATTGTTTCTATCACGAAGTTCTATACGATAAACAGAAACGGTTGTTCACGTCGCATATTCTTTTGATTTGACGCGACTGCGTTGAGAATCTGACAACCATGGTGTTTAGTTAAGCAGCCAGCAGCATGACAGGTCTTTGGAAGACCTCTTTAAATTTTTGAACATTTCTAGGCCATACTTTTTACACAACGATCGTCTATCTTTTAAACGCAACTCTGACAGATGCACAGAGAATACATGAACCAATAATATCGAGTTTAATCCATCATTTCTTGTGCGCGGTCACAGTTTTGATTGACATTCAAAAGGACAACGAAAACATTTAAACAGGACAATCTGTTATTATTTTTAAATCCTAACGTAATAACCTTCACTTTATCTTGACGTTTCAAACCTGCCCAGGGAAATTACGGAAGAATATGTCACTCACCTGAGCACAAACCAAGTCTGTTGAAATTTGTTAACTTCTCACGATCTATGGAATAGGAAGCCTGGGGTCACTTGAGCATTAGAACCTTTATGTCAAGGTTCGCCATTAACATGCTGTGTGTGTGTGCGTGAATGTGGTGGGACAAAAAGATAATATTTGGGGATTTGGATCATCCCCGAGGAGCTCTAAAACTTACAATGAAAATATATACCCCGATAAGATTTGTTACTTATATCATTTTTCCCTCCTAATTTAATGTCAAATTGACAAGAAATAGTGGTCAGATAAATACTCTCAAAAAGACAAGTGCGGAGGCTGAACAACCGAACAACATATCTACGTCATATCACAGAAAGTTTTAAAACCTACAAACCGGTGCATAGTTATGGGATATCGACGAAAACTTTTTGCAGTTCCCCTGTCTTGTTTTATGAAAATATACAGCGATTGTGTTTTGGTGCCTTACAATATAGACTTTTCCTTCAGTTGACCATGCCTTAGTCAGAAAAACGTAGGGACACAACTATATCGTAGACTGCCTTAAAAGGCTTTAAAAAGGTTTCGACATCGTAAAGAAATAAATAATGTCTCATTTATTTTCTCAAATAACATTGCATAATTTCCATTATGCGCGGAATTTCTGAAAAGTAACTTGTTTTTTTTTAAAATGTTGTCTTCACTGTCCAGATGCAGAAAACAATTTTTAAACATTAGATTTAGTCAAAAAGAAGATTTATACACCACATAATTTATAAAATAGCAACAAATTTATTTGTGCTAAAGCTCTGTACAATTTCTCATTGCTGACACTTATGTCTCCCCTCGTCTTCTTGGCCCAAATTTGATTAAGGCTAACAGATCTTTGTATTTTGGCCTTTAAGTTAAATGTCAGTTAACTTATCATCCTCTCCCCGTCCCCCTATTTTGTTTTATTGTTAGCCTAACCCTTCGGGTAATGAAATCATAGCCCTTGGCTTATACCCGACTATGGTGGCTTTTAAATGAATTAAATGAATATTAATGTAGTTAACCGAATGAGAAAATGATCCTTATTTGGGCTAAAAATGCACAATGAACAAAATAGGATTATTGTGGCATCTCCCAAATTAAAAGTTGATACGAGATTTGCTGTTAATAACTGGAGAAAAGGAATAGTTAAAAAGGCAAAGGTTTTCACATTTCAGAGTTTTATCCCTTGGAAGTGTGATAAAGTTATTACTAGTTACATTACAAGGGGATTTAAATTTTAGTCACCTATATTATTTTGAGCAAGCGCTGAAGACCAATCAAATGATAAACAGATAAAGTCGAAACATCGTGTCTTTTTTCTCAATAATCTGCGTAGCATCAATGATTTCCAATCAGAGTTATTGGTTAAGACAGCGTCCTATTTTATTGTCATCTTTTATCTTCCGTGTTTAATGGTCAAAAGGAAGCCAAACAAATTGCTTTAGGAGTAGATGTAAGACCCCTGAAGGGTTACCAAACCGAACGTGATCAACATCTCAGCTTTCCGACCATTTAAATTAACGGTTTGTCTAGTTTCTAGACTGGCTCTAGGACGCATGGTATACATGATATTAGTCATAGGGTCGAAAGCCGACAGATTAACACTACTCTTTTTCCATCATGGAATCAGGAATGAGAAAATTTTGTTACTACATCACCAAAAGTGCCTACACATAGCAAAGAATGGGTTTCCAAAGCCGGTTAACAAAGTATTGGCAGAGGTATGTCGTTTTTCTTTTTGCCCTTTTTGTGAATTAAAGCACGAGATGATATGTTTGTCAAGTCCCAAGCTATGACAATTTTGATAATTCTGTGACGTACAAAGACCAAAAATAACAATCGTTTTCCCTGTGCTCAATAATGGCCAAGGTCTTAGATTCAACCTTATGTTCCGTTTTAAATCAGTTTCTATCCTGATTGGTTCGAATTGTTACAGAAAACCATTAGTATACTCAACATACGTCAACAGCTCCTCCCTCCACACGGTCGATCAATATTACGAATTTCAGTGGATTCTTCGGAAAACTGGAAAGGTGATTGTATCGAATTCACCTGACAGTTTCATCAATAAACAGTCTGACAATTAGAACAAGAATTATTCAGCTGATAATTGTATGCTTATTGAAATGTATTGGCACTTGGTGTATAGAGTTGTTTATGACAAGTCCATCTACAGCTCAACAAACGTAGGCAAAGTGGTCAAATTTTAGTTTGCGATGTAGTTACCTAATTTTGACGTCAGTTGTCCTGGTTCCCGGCTTTGTACGGTAAACAGATGGGTTAAATTAAAAAATTTAAGGTACATACTTGTCAGTCGTACGAATCCTGAAAAACCCTATTATTGCTTCCATGGGGAGGGTAGGAAATGAAGTTCAGTCAGTACAAAGATAGCTATATCTGTTGCCTGAAAAACAATGGCTAGTGTAGCTATTCTTTCTTGGAGCGGCTAGAATTACTCAAAATACAGACGTGGCCAAAATATGGGGATATATATCAGGTCCATTTTTGTACAAGTTGAAGAATTTATTTTTGGCATTTAGGCAAGTGTACCGAAAGCTATGCACGGTACACATAAAACTTTATATGGGTAGCCCTTTATCTGGGTCAGATATAACGCACATATGGAAACTTCAGTTATGGCGAGTCCACTTCTGGCACATATATATGCATATATATGGGAATTAATGTGCAGTCCATGTTTGTACCAGTTATGTAATTTACATCTGGCTTTTAGGCAGATATTGCTTAAAATTAAATAATGGCCACTGCTATGAGGCAATAAACCCAGAAGGTCATGACGCTTACAGAGGCGTGAACTCTAGCTCTGCGACCCAGTTTACCAAGGCTACAACCGAGTAGAAAGTTCCAGAAATACTATTGTACATTACGTCATAGCATAATGCAATGAGCTGGAATCTTCTAGATAAATGCTACCATAGAGCATTAGGTTGAATATTAGAAAACTTCGAAAAGTTCCTACACGAATCATCGAGCATTCGAGCAATAGTTCTGCGAACTTTTCCGTACATTCTAGAACATGCACTATGTAACAGCACGAGGGACAATCGCCATCCAGAGCCAAGACATACTCGACAAACCCGAGATGGCTGAAGCTACCGCAAAACGCTATAGCCGACTGTGCGGACTTCTACCCTTCGAAATCAACTACAGATCAACCAACCTTCTACGAGTGACTCCAACCGTGCCTCTGATGATCAAAGACCTAGAGATAAGTACACACTGAAACTATCGTAATCACAGGCCTAAGTATATGTAAACATTGTAAAACTAAGGAGAAGGGGTAAATAATGAGCAGTTTGGAATCTTAACCTGATTCGTCTGCGTTCTTTTCGCTGTTCGGTATTTTATACTTAGTCGTAACACCATGGCCATTATCTGCACCATATATGACCACTGGGGTAGGTGTTGGCTGTCCTGTGTGTGATTTCATATCTGCATTGAAGTTACACTCAGGGAGTCCCCACTTTGCTTAACATACTTTTCCATAAGTCCTTTTGGGTGTATGCCGGACGGAAGGCAAAGATCAAAACAAAACTGCTCCCCGAAGGAGCCTACGTTCCCAAATAGTTCACGACGCCAAACGTTCATCTAAGTGAACGTGATCCACTGCTCGGCCCTCGGGCCATTTACATCTTCTGTCGTGAGATGGCTAACCGTTCGAAATTAACAGAACAGATACTACACATGATCTTAGCCATATTGCCAACAAGCATTACAACAATTTAGCAACAAGAAATGTCTTGAATTTCTTTAACAAATTTTTCCTCATTATCCAATTATCCAGTTTGAATTGACGTAAGTTAAAGAATTTTCTAATCCGTCTAGACAGTAAAGCAGGAAAATGCTTCATAGTTTTTAAACTTAATCTTTGTTTTACTTCCTAATTGTTAAAAAAGACTTTTAAAGAACGAAAGAAAGATTTTAAAGAACTGGCTCCGCCAACATGTATAGATCATTTACATTCATTTGGCTGTTTGGTTGGTAGACATAAAAGTCACTGATAGTGTTTATCGATGGCTGCGATATGTAAATTACGGTTCTGCATCAACTGAAAGTCTTGATATGGAACAAGTGTAATTCAGATAACATATAAAACTAAAACGGAAATAAAGCAGAATCCATTTGCAGAATTCATTTGCAGAAATTTACTGTCCCTATAAATTTGATATGTACTTATCTGGCTTGGAATGGCGGTATTAAACTTGATTTACACATCTGGCATGAGATTTTATCGAGTTTCATCCGGCTTGATATGCCGAAAGAAAACTTGAATTGTACATCTAGTATGGGGGTTTATCAAGCTCTATCTGGCTTGACCTAATCATACAGAACTTGATTTGGGCATTTCGCATGGGCTTTTAAAAAGTTATATCTTGCTTGATATGGCCATTTTAACTTGGTTTGTATATCTAGCAAGGGATTTCATCAAGTTCTATCTGGCTTGGTATGGCCATACAAGCCTTCATTTGAAACATGAAGGTATTGATATCAGGTTTTATATCTGGCTTGATGTGGCCATATTAAACTTTAGTCAGCCAGATATTTCAGACTTGAAGAAGGGATACATACTCTCCGGTGACCGCCAATGGTGAGATACCCTGGGGTGGTGGACTCATATCTTTGACATATCCTGTTTGAGGTATACTTTAAAAAGAGAGACTTGTTAAACTTGAAAGCAAAATGGCTAAGTAATTGTCAGTCAGACTTGCAGTACTCGATTCCGTACTCGTGCTAGAGCGCTTGAGCTGTGCCTGGCTGCTATGGGCGTCTGTGTGAACCTACACAAAGGCCCATCATGATGTCATAAATTCCTGGCCGTGCCTTCGGCAACGAATTAAATCTGTAATTTTAAATTAATAGTAAGTTTTAGTAGGAATATTGCTTACAGCTTCTCAAATCAACAGAAAATTCTTTGATATGATGAGTGTGGGTATATAGCCACAACAAACTCTTCTGGAGCTTGCCTTACAGCTTGTCAAATCAACAGAAAATTCTTTGATGTGGAGGCAAGAGATGCACGGGCTATATTTCCAATATATCTGATCCTTATACACGGCTCTGGGCTAGCTTGCTCAACAACGCCCTCGGTGAATGAATTTTATTAGAAGGGAACTGCCCCTACAGTCTTCATATGTTTGGTACATCATCCCTTGACGATCCAGTATACTCATGGAGGAAATTTCACTTCTTGATATCTTTGGCAGAGCTGCTGTTTTGGTGCTTTCTCATGTTCGCCCAATAAAAAAGTCTTGTGAGCTAAGAAACTTATACTCACTCTTTGATAATTAAGTCGAATGTATAGGACAGCTCATAGTTCACCATATCTTCAAATGTCTGGTCCCCCATATCTGGACTATTCAGTATACCCATGGTAACTACTTTGAGTTCTTGATATCTTTCGCAGAACTGCATCTCGGCAAAACCTTATTTAAAATGAAAAGCATACGAAAATGAACATGGCGTGGACTTCGAACAAAAAGGGAATTATGTAGTTCTATCTTAAATTACTCTTAATTACCCCATCAAGGATAGGGGATGCACTGACAGCTGGTTCTGATGAGAAAACAGATCAAGGAGTCCCATCAACTCCAAGTCTCGTTAAATATTTTGCCCAGATACATTCTCACGTTGTGAGACAGAGGTTCTGTGAGAAGCAGAATGGTGAAATGTTTACATATTTGAAATCTTTTAGCAAAAGTGGAACTTTTCTCACCGGGTGCACTAGAGCTGGGGATTTGACTCACGTTTTGTCATCCTTGTGAATACGAAGCTGTCGTACTGGGAGAGAAAATAGCTGGACAGCTGCCTCCTGTGCCCCTTTCGACTCAGCTAATTTCTCAAGTGTTTAGCCTGTCGCACAGGCGAAAATCTGTCGCATACTTGAGAAACTAGCTGAGCAAAATGTAGTGGGATATTTTGCCAAGCTAATTCCTCTCCTATGCGGCAGGTTTGGTAGTGAAGAAGTTTTACTTAAACCATGCATCATAGTAGGTCTTCATTGACCGTTCCTTCTCGATACTGTGCAGTGTAGGCCTACAGGTCCTAAAGGGTCTCTGGCATCCCCCTAAATACATTTAGGCATAGCTCAAATATATTTAGGCATAGCGCTATAGATCTAAATTCAGCTGGGGTCTGTGCTTTGATTGGTACAAATTCAAACGATCATAACTCCATTCTGCCCTCTGTTGAAAATGTACTCTCACACACAGAGCACTGCTGCTACCAAAAGTAGAGATGTCCGCCAACAAGCTGTATTCTTTGAGTGTGTAGCTTGTACCTTGAGTCGGTCGGTACTTTCAGTCGGCCTTCAAATAACAATATCGAAGTAAAGAAACTCCAGCATGTGGTGACCAAAGTTCAAAATCTGTCAAAAATAAGCATTTACTCCCATTTGTAAGAGAGATTTACCAAGTCCAGCCTAGGTTCAGTGTTACCTAAGGGTGGCCTCAGACCGTCTTTAAATCAGGGAGTTAATAACACCTCCCTGTTTAAATGACCTACAAAATTATTAACAGCAATTATCCAAATCACTGTGAATGATCTTGTTTCATCATTTTATGATCAGTAGTTATAATGGTGATATCATTCATGGAATAAATTTTGATATCACCCTAATAGGCTTTCATAATGTTTGGATGACCGACTCAAGGTACCATTCTTGAACCTACTAGGCATCTGAAACCTGTAATGGGAATTTCTCTTTGTGTTGAAAGTTTGACCACGGAATTCACTCCAACTTTCAAGATTAAAAGAAAACATATCCATAAGAATAGTAGATAAGTTTAAATGTAATAGTAATTCAATTTTAGTGGTAATTCCCTCCATTGACCAACCCATGGTACCATCATGATGCAAGGCAACTGGGAAAGCGGCCCGCTGTTCATAAACTTTCCTGAGAACAGCATTTGAGTCACAATTCTCCGCGACAGGAAGACTACGATCAAGGAATTTTTTGCAGACAGAAAGTTCGACCCTGGATGGTAGTGTTTCATCAAGCTTTGCCAATAGGAGCAATTTATCTCGACATAGGAAATATGGAGAAATTGCACAAACAAGTTTTCCGAAATAGGGAAGGATTTTCAAACGTAGTTATATTTCAGGTGGTATGATCACGTTCATTTTTGCTCAGTTACAGGATTTTCTGGACTTTCCCGGAATCCTAAAATTGTTAATAAGCTCTGCATGAATATTAAAAACTTGGATTTCCGAAATTTCCCCAAAATTTTTCGTTTTCCAAAAACATTTCCAGAAATTGAGTATATTCCCCAACTTTCACTTAAATTTCCTGAAAGTGCAAAAACTGGGCCAAATATTGTAGGCTATACCAGGATTGCCAGATACCTGTGAAGTGTTATAGCTAAACTAACTGGCATTTTTTACTGACTAAAATTGACGACGGTTACTTTCATCACATTCAACAAAAAAACTTAAGTGAAAAGACTTAGAATATACTCAGACTACTTCCACAGAAATGTATTCAGCTTTTGAACGTAAAGTAAAGGCACTTTTTTCAGTCCCAAACAAATTTCTAGCGAGGCAAATATTCTTTCACCACCATATAGTTTGCCTTGGGGACATCTTGGAATCCATTCAATTCTTCAAAATTTTAATTATCATCTGCTCATTTGACGTAATTTGGAGAATCAGGGCCGGATTTAAGCCTGACCTAGGTGAAACGTGCCCAGGGACCCTCATACACCCTTAAAAAGTTGGGTAAAATTTTCTGGGCAATGAAGAGGTTGGTTAAAGTTTTCACAACGTTGGGCAAAAGAACCGAAAAACTTATTGACCAACTATTGGTGAAATGGGTTATGTGAATTCCTTTACCCAACATTAGTTAAACGTACCGCCAATTAATTCTTTTAATAACACCTATTTCTAAATTTTTTTATACATCATTGTATTCAATCTTGCAATTGGCAAAACTTATTTTGATCGTGCCATGACCTCTTTAAAGGAGAATTTGGAGAAATGAACCCTAGATTATAGTTTTCTTATAATTATGGAGATTAATAAGGTATATAAGATCCTGGAAACTGCAAACAAAAATGTCCTTCAGTTATTGAGATATTAACATTAACATTAACCTTAACAATTAAGATTATTGGTTGATGACTTGAAGCAATTCTACAATGTCCTAGCAGAGCCACAATGGGACCAAGTTGTAATGTATTTCTTTGTTTTTTCAATCACTTTTCTCATGTACAGAAATGAAAGTACCTGTAAAAGAACCAGTACAACATTTTCCAAAATTGACAACTTCAGAGATAAGTTATTTGTCAAGATACTTGGCAATGTTGATGGTATCATGAAAAATAATTGAGATATATTATAAAGAACTACACAGAAAATGCCTGAGATGTTGTGGCTCCATTACATGATAATGGACTTTATACTACATATCATTGGTTTTGCAAATGGTGGCACCCTATTGCTACAAACCAAATAATCATCTCTGGAGAGCAGGACAAGATATAGAGATGCTGGTTGTTGTTTCTTGTTCATTACTTATTGCTTTATCATTTTCATCTAACAGAAGTTAGTATTTGGTTCTCCTTTCATTATTTCACTTTCCTGCAGAGTTAACCTCACTTGGGGAGAGCTCTCTATTCCAAAGCCTCTTTGTTCCGACGTCTCTTTGTTCCGAAAAGTCTGCATTGATGTTCATAGTGTTAGAGAAAAGGTTAGGTTAGAACAAGCCCCCATCCTACCACTGTCCTTCATGCACACATTCAGAATATAGAGAC